>WNWK01011305.1:0-65238 GCA_009830355.1 Cherax destructor
CTTTGTTTTAGCCATAAATTGCAAACTTAGCATGAAAAGCAACTATATATATATATATATATATATATATATATATATATATATATATATATATAATATATATATATATATATATATATATATATATATATATATATTATATATATATATATATATATATATATATATATATATATATATATATGTCGTGCCGATTAGGTAAAACTTGCATTTTGGCTTAAATAGCAACGCTCACCTTGCCATATAAGACAAGTGAAAATTTGTGTATGCAATAATTTCGCCAAAATCATTCTGAACATAACGAAAAAAATATATTTCATTGTGTCTGTTTATTATTAAATTAATGTTAACGTATCTAAAATATATTTAGTTGGGTTAGGCTAAATTAAATTGCACTTGTTGTAATAAGGTTAGGTAGGTTTTCAAAGTTTCTCTTGGTACAAAATTATAAATTCTTACATTAACATAAATGAAAAAAATATATCTTTAAACGTATAAGAGAAAATTTTAGAAAGAACTTTATTTTAGATGAGTTCTTGCTAATTGACCAGTTTTACCTAATCGGCACGACATATATATATATATATATATATATATATATATATATATATATATATATATATATATATATATATATATATATATATAGTGGTACCTCTACTTACGAGCAAAATTCGTTCCAGACGGCTATTCAAGTGCTGATACCGAAGGAATTTTTACCCATAAGAAATAATGAAAATTAGGTTAATCCATTTCAGACCCCCAAAAATACACTTACAAAAGCACCTACAAAAATACACTTGCATAATTGTTCGAGTTAGGAGCTGCTCGTAAGTAGAGGCACCACTGTATATATAAATAATCGTTGCTTTTCATGCCTACAAACAGTCAAGCTGGGACGGCCCCATCACTGAAAAGATACTTGCCAACATGCTTAGGGCTGTAACATCAGACAGGCAGACTGCTCGTCTTCTAGCTGTGAGTGCACATCACTCTGGGGACTTCATCCAAACAGTTCCTATTTCGGCCATGGGAACACGCTTCGACCCTAAGACCCTCCGTATTGCAGTGGCTCTGCGCCTTGCTGCCCCTATTCACACGGAATATACGTGTATTTGCGGCAATGCTCATGCCGACTAATATGGTCTACATGGTCTTAACTGTTCCAAAACCAAGGGCTGGCATGCAAGACACAATGAAGTCAACGACATCATAAAGAGAACCCTTGCTACAGCTGGATGCCCAGCCAAGAGAGAGCCCCGATCACTAGCAGCCAACAATACCCACAACCCAGAAAACCGCCCCGACGGGATCACCATCTATCCTTGGAAGAATGGGACTATACCTGTGTGTCGACACTGGCTGACACCTACATCCATCACAGTGTCGGTCGACAGGGAGGAGCTGCTGACCACAGGGAGGAGTACAAGATCGGCAAGTACAGGGACATAAGCCAACAGTATCAATTTGTCCCAGTGGGATCAGAGACCTTGGGATCATGGGGAAAAATGCAACACGTTTCCTTAAAGAACTGGGTTCCAGACTCATCGACACCACCAGGGACCCAAGAGCAGCCACTTTCATGTTCCAGCGTCTCAGCGTGGCAATCCAGAGGGAAAATGCATGCTGGAAGAGATTCATAATCTTTGATATATTGTACCAATGTATTCTGTCTATTAATAAAGCACTTGTATTATGATTATATATATATATATATATATATATATATATATATATATATATATATATATATATATATATATATATATATATAAGATGGGTGGTAGGAGAAGTGGAATATTCAAATGGCTTCAGGAAGAAATCCAAATATTCTTCCTTGAAGCCTTTTATTCACTTCTCCGAGGCTATGGGTCCCACAATTTGTACCAGAGGTGGACCCCTATATATATATATTTTTTTATGTGTTCACGTTCTCTCCGAATTCTGAGATTTAACAGTATAGATTTGAGTGCACCAGATCTACCTTGTCTGTTAATCACTATCTTTCCTTGTAAATATATTTCATCAGAATTCGTAGATCACATGAAGACAGATCGATCGATCGAAATAATTTTTTTTTATCTCTTTTATCATGACTTTCTAGAAATGAGCTCATTAATTCCTATGTATCATGATATATAATATAGTAATGTAGATTGTTTTCCGTCACGATAATATCTATGTGTAATATAATGTTCAACTGTTGTGTACTTTGACATTGTATAGAATCAGCTCAGAGTCGTACGCCTGTTGTCCTTAGTTTGTATAGATGTATGTCGAGACGACATACGTACCACGGCCGAGCTGTCACTGTAGGCTCAGTGATGGTATAGTTCATAGCTAACCGTTACTGAGTCAGTTACTGCTCACGTGATCAACCATTAGCCCAATGTCAAAGGTCACCCCTTTTGAACGCCTTGAGCCCTGCTCGGTGCAGTGCCAGTTCCATCCCAGCAGGCCAAGTAGACGGACGTAGGCATACGGCTCTGAGTCCCATCCCATATATAACGACTTCAATACAGCAACACCCAATCTCGTCTGTTCATTACCCAATCCACGAATGAAACCCTTGCAACATATATATATATATATATATATATATATATATATATATATATATATATATATATATATGCAAACAATCGCAGACAGGCGATCTTAACTATGCAAGAAGCCACGGTTACCCACGGTGACACATCCACACTACGCTACTCTGAGAACTCTCTCCATACTTTAGTTGCTATCTTGCAACATTGCAAAGCTCCTGATGACGCACTGAGAAGTGTGAAAGTACTTGAGTTAAAGATTTCCACCCCCCTGTGGCTTGTCCTGCATATATATATACATATATACATATATATATATATATATATATATATATATATATATATATATATATATATATATGTGTGTGTGTGTGTGTGTGTGTGTACGTACTCACCTAGTTGTGGTTGCAGGGGTCGAATCATAGTTCCTGGCACCGCCTGTGTGTGTGTGTGTAATATACATTATACATACTCTTGTTTTGCCGGATAACTTTACATTTCGTGTGGTTTATAATGAAGACACTCTGGAGGTTTAATATAGTGATAAACACTGCACTTTACTGCACCACGATGCACCACGATGCACCACGATGCACCACGATGCACCACGATGCACCTGGCCGCCACATTTACACACTTGCAGATGCAGTCAAACAAAAATTAACCACAACAAATATATCACCAATAATTTAACACACATTCTGGCGGTGAAACAAAAATATTATCAACTGGACCTGGATACGTAACCTCCATTTTCTTGGTATTTAAATGCAGATTTTGTTTTTGCTTTTGCAAAGCCATTTAATTGTTGGGAGCTTTCTTGTATCGTGATGCAAAGGCTCTCCCGTCGGGAGAACCCGGACCCTCGGGGGAGCCCACACCCTCGGGGGTGCCCGCACCCTCGGGGGAGCCCGCACCCTCGGGGGAGCCCGCACCCTCGGGGGAGCCCGCACCCTCGGGGGAGCCCGCACCCTCGGGGGAGCCCGCACCCTCGGGGGAGCCCGCACCCTCGGGGGAGCCCGCACCCTCGGGGGAGCCCGCACCCTCGGGGGAGCCCGCACCTCGGGAGCCGCACCTCGGGGAGCCCGCACCTCGGGAGCCCGCACCCTCGGGCGCATGGGAGCCCGCCTAGCCACCTCGGGGGTGACTGTTTTTATTTCTTACCGCCTCTTGTCTTATTTATCTTGGGTATGTTTCCGACTTCTTGATCTACCTAAACGTTCTACTTCTTGATCTACCAAAACGTTCTACTTCTTGATCTACCTAAACGTTCTACTTCTTGATCTACCTAAACGTTCTACTTCTTGATCTACCTAAACGTTCTACTTCTTGATCTACCTAAACGTTCTACTTCTTGATCTACCTAAACGTCTACTCTTGATCTACCTAAACGTTCTTCTTGATCTACCTAAACGTTCTACTTCTTGATCTACCTAAACGTTCTACTTCTTGATCTACCTAAACGTTCTACTTCTTGATCTACCTAAACGTTCTACTTCTTGATCTACCTAAACGTTCTACTTCTTGATCTACCTAAACGTTCTACTTCTTGATCTACCTAAACGTTCTACTTCTTGATCTACCTAAACGTTCTACTTCTTGATCTACCTAAACGTTCTACTTCTTGATCTACCTAAACGTTCTACTTCTTGATCTACCTAAACGTTCTACTTCTTGATCTACCTAAACGTACACTCGCCTCGTAGGAATGTACCTACGTGGGAAGTGTACATTGTACACTGTCCTCGTAGGAGCCGGGAGAGAGTTGGATAGTAGCAGTAGCAGCAGACAACAGCAGCAGCAGACACAGTAGCAGCAGCAGCAGATACAGCAACAGACACAGTAGCGCCAGTAGCAGCAGCAGACGCAGTAGCGGCAGCAGCACAGTAGCAGCAACAGACACAGCAGCAGACACAGTAGCAGCAGCAGACACAGCAGCAGCAGCAGACACAGCAACAGCAGACACAGCAACAGCAGACGCAGTAGCAGCAGCAGAAGACACGGCAACAGGAGCAGACGCAGCAGCAGACACAGCATCAAGAGCAGACACATCAGCAGCAGACGCAGCATTAGACACAGCAGCAGGCACATCAGCAGCAGCAGCAGACACAACATCAGGAGCAGACACAGCAGCAGCAGACACAGCAGGGGTGACTACGTGGCGCCTGCTTGTCGCACTTCTCCTTTTTATTCTTGAGATGTGAAGATTACACAATTGCTGTTCCGTCTGACATGGCGGCCTGGATAGATGGCTGGAGGGAGGGACTTCCCTGGATAGATGGCTGGAGGGAGGGACTTCCCTGGATAGATGGCTGGAGGGAGGGACTTCCCTGGATAGATGGCTGGAGGGAGGGACTTCCCTGGATAGATGGCTGGAGGGAGGGACTTCCCTGGATAGATAGCTGAAGGGAGGGACTTCCCTGGATATATGGCTGGAGGGAGGGACCTCCCTGGATAGATGGCTGGAGGGAGGGACTTCCCTGGATAGATGGCTGGAGGGAGGGACTTCCCTGGATAGAGAGCTAGAGGGAGGGACCTCCCTGGATAGATAGCTAGAGGGAGGGACCTCCCTGAATAGATAGCTAGAGGGAGGGACTTTCCAAGGCCTGCACATCCGCCCCAGCCCTTACACCAGCCCTCACCATGAAGGTTCATCACAAGGTTCTCTCCTTCACACCAGCCCTCACTCCAACCCTCACACCAGCCCTCACTCCAACCCTCACACCAGCCCTCACTCCAACCCTCACACCAGCCCTCACTCCAACCCTCACACCAGCCCTCACTCCAACCCTCACACCAGCTCTCACTCCAACCCTCACACCAGCGCTCACACCAGCCCTCACACCAGCCCTCACTCCAGCCCTCACTCCAGCCCTCACTCCAGCCCTCACTCCAGCCCTCACTCCAGCCCTCACTCCAGCCCTCACTCCATCATCTACTGAAAGAGACATTAGACTCCCTCGCTCTCTCTTGCTTTGTATTCCATCATCATTTGTCTTCCCTCTTCACTATTTTTGTCCTCTCTGCCTTTACTCAGTTTCTCTCTTTCTCCCTCCATCCCTTTCTCCATACCTCCGTCCCTCCCTCTATTTTTCTTTTTCCTTCCTCTCTCCCCACAATCTATCTATAATGCCTGTCTATTCTCCTTTATCTCAGTTTCCTCCATCTCTCTCTCTCTCTCTCTCTCTCTCTCTCTCTCTCTCTCTCTCTCTCTGCACACACAGGAGAGGGGAAACTCTGACAATGTATTCTCTCAAGACTACAATACAAACATCAATCACTAATACTGCATCTATGTGATGGAGCAGCTATGAGCTTCCTTCCATCCCTCCCTGTCTCCCTCAATCCCTCTCTTTATTCCTCCTTCTCTCCCACCCTCCCTACATAATTCCTTCAATCCTCAAATGGCCACAGTTGGTGTGTGTGTGTGTGTGTGTGTGTGTGTGTGTGTGTGTGTGAGCCTCCAGGACTGTGTGGTCTTGCGTAGCTGAGAACGAGTAATAATGCAAGTGGCAGAGAGTGACTTCGAGGACTGACATCGTGCTAGAAACCTTGGGCAGCTCTTTGGGTTTCAACAAGAGCTTCGAGTCGTCCACAGCAGCAGCCTGGATCTCATGAACTTTCGAGTCTTCAAAAAAGAGCTTCGATATCATGGTTTCCCAGTCTTCAGCAAGAGCTTCGAACTCTTGGCTCTTGTGTCTTCAACAAGAGCTTCGATCTCTTGGCTCTCGTGTCTTCAATAACAACTTGGAGATTAAATGGATGTTTTCCGAGAATACTTGTTTATCTTCCTTCAATGCTTTTAGCCCAGCGGATAGGTGAATAAATTGTGGGTTTGATGATTCGAACACACACTGAGGCGCTGGTCTCAGCCAGCCTGGAAGGCCTCTTCTTTCCCAAGTCTTTTGTTATTTAGGGAGAGCAAGATTGCAATGCCATAGCAAGAACAAGCTTCGTGGTGAGGATTGTAGAGCTGGTGAGATGAGATCACCAATGTGGTGCTGATGACTCAGACCTGCAACAGCAGGTGGTGCTAACACCACCTGCACTTAAGATCCACATCAGCTGGGGGTGTTAATCTGCCTCACGCTAGACGCTGTTGCCCTGGTGACAAGGTCAAGTATAGATTGATTTTGCCGCAAGGTGTCAGTCCTCGCCTGAAGGAAAAAGGAAGGAGGAAAGGAGAGAGGAGAGAAAAGAGAGGAAGATGAGGTGAAGACGAGGACTAAAAAAAGGTGAAGGGGGGGAGAAGCACTGAAGAAAAAGACGGAAGACAATCTCGTTAATAAGGGATTTGTGGTGATAACCGACCGCACCTCACTACATCCTGACGTAAAGGTGATATCATCAACTGACCGCACCTCACTACATCCTGACGTAAAGGTGATATCATCAACTGACCGCACCTCACTACATCCTGACGTAAAGGTGATATCATCAACTGACCGCACCTCACTACATCCTGACGTAAAGGTGATATCATCAACTGACCGCACCTCACTACATCCTGACGTAAAGGTGATATCATCAACTGACCGCACCTCACTACATCCTGACGTAAAGGTGATATCATCAACTGACCGCACCTCACTACATCCTGACGTAAAGGTGATATCATCAACTGACCGCACCTCACTACATCCTGACGTAAAGGTGATATCATCAACTGACCGCACCTCACTACATCCTGACGTAAAGGTGACGACGTCAACTGACCGCATATTACGATCAGGGCTTCATCTATGGGCCTGTTTTGCCCCGTCGTAACAAGATTTTAAATAAAGGTATTGAAAAGGGGAGAATGACCCAAAATGTAAAATTCGTTGTATTTATTATACGATAATTCATATAATCCAATCATATGATCTAATAATTCTCTTTTACAATATATGTAACATCTGACTCATGGGCTCGTACCGTAGTTTAAGCCTATAAGATTGATGTCTTAAACTCAGAAAATCTACTCCTTGACAGTAGAGGCTGCGTGAACCTACTCGGACTAACAGCTTTTTAAGAGTAGGATAACTTAGAAGAAACCATAAGACTACTAAGAGTGAGAATCGACTTGTTGGGAGAGAGATCATGAACCTACTCCTAACCAGGAGAGGGTGTGGGAACCTACTGACAATCGTCCATTTTGGGTGAAACGACGTCATGTAGGTCACGTGACTGAAGGAGGAGACCGGCCCCTAAACAAGTGAACGGTAGTAACACTAGTGGTCTCCCACTACATGAATACCGGTAGTAACACTAGTGGTCTCCCACTACATGAACACCGGTAGTAACACTAGTGGTCTCCCACTACATGAACACCGGTAGTAACACTAGTGGTCTCCCACTACATGAACACCGGTAGTAACACTAGTGGTCTCCCACTACATGAACACCGGTAGTAACACTAGTGGTCTCCCACTACATGAACACCGGTAGTAACACTAGTGGTCTCCCACTACATGAACACCGGTAGTAACACTAGTGGTCTCCACTACATGAACACCGGTAGTAACACTAGTGGTCTCCCACTACATGAACACCGGTAGTAACACTAGTGGTCTCCCACTACATGAACACCGGTAGTAACACTAGTGGTCTCCCACTACATGAACACCGGTAGTAACACTAGTGGTCTCCCACTACATGAACACCACAGTAAAAAATGACTAGCATATAAAATTATAAGGTAACATCCTACCTAACACATAGCTAAATCAAATAATAGTATAAAGTAAGACATTTTCGTTTTGCTAATAACGGAAATATCTCCAATATACCATTATGATAAAAATATACACAATATAAAATGTTAGGCAAGAGCATACCCGTAACACCGCACCTCATTACATCCTGACGTAAAGGCGATAACACCAGCTGAGAATCCCCCACTCTACGTCTTGACGTAACTGTAGTGACGCCAGAGCTTCACTCTTGCGTCACCATAGGTCAGAGATCTTTCACCTAATGAGACAAAGTAACTCTAATCCACAGTCGTGCGTCATCAGTTAAGTCATGGCGACTTGATCAACATAGTCGACAAGAGTGTAGCAACATGAGCACATTGCACCAGAGAGCAATATGCTCTCTCTTAGGTGTATGCTATGTGATGATCACAACACGTTATGTCACACGCGTTACAATAACATAACACGAGGACAATGAACTTTTAACTAAACCTTCAGCATCCACATCTGGCAGGTGTGTTCTGAGAGCAGTGGTGGTGAGTATGCAACTTCCAGGTGTGTTCTGAGAGCAGTGGTGGTGAGTATGCAACTTCCAGGTGTGTTTTGAAAGCTGCTGTAGCGTGAATGCAGCTTACTGGTGCGTCTGAGAGCTGTGGTAATGAGGAGGAATAAGATAACATTTTCCACGCCGCCGCCACTGCTGCCGCTGCCGCCGCTACTGCTGCTGCTGCCGCCGCCACTGCTGCCGCTGATGCCGCTACTGCTGCTGCTGCCGCTGCTGCTGCTGCCGTCGCCGCCGCTGCTGCTGCTGCCGTCGCCGCCGCCGCCGATGCCGCCGCTGCTGCTGCTGCCATCACTTCTCTGTTGTATTCTTAATACCTGCTGAATTTCACAGGAAGAGAGTCAGATCCGCAGAAATATTTGAAGTGACCTATGAAAACTATAGTGGCGTCTTAGGTCATGCTGTGGGAGGAGTTCAGACCATGCTGTGTCAGGCTTAGTGGGGGTTCAGACCATGCTGTGCCAGGCTTAGTAGGGGTTCAGACCATGCTGTGCCAGGCTTAGTAGGGGTTCAGACCATGCTGTGCCAAGCTTAGTAGGGGTTCAGACCATGCTGTGCTAGGCTTAGTGAAGGTTCAGACCATGCTGTGCCAGGCTTAGGAAGGTTCAGACCATGCTGTGCCAGGCTTAGTGAAGGTTCAGACCATGCTGTGCTAGGCTTAGTGAAGGGTCAGACCATGCTGTGCTAGGCTTAGTGAAGGTTCAGACCATGCTGTGCTAGGCTTAGTGAAGGTTCAGACCATGCTGTGCCAGGCTTAGTGAAGGTTCAGACCATGCTGTGCCAGGCTTAGTGAAGGTTCAGACCATGCTGTGTCAGGCTTAGTGAAGGTTCAGACCATGCTGTGTCAGGCTTAGTGGGGGTTCAGACCATGCTGTGCCAGGCTTAGTAGGGGTTCAGACCATGCTGTGCCAAGCTTAGTAGTGGTTCAGACCATGCTCTGTCAGGCTTAGTGAAGGTTCAGACCATGCTGTGCCAGGCTTAGTGAAGGTTCAGACCATGCTGTGCCAGGCTTAGTGAAGGTTCAGACCATGCTGTGTCAGGCTTAGTGAAGGTTCAGACCATGCTGTGCCAGGCTTAGTGAAGGTTCAGACCATGCTGTGTCAGGCTTAGTGAAGGTTCAGACCATGCTGTGCCAAGCTTAGTAGGGGTTCAGACCATGCTCTGTCAGGCTTAGTGAAGGTTCAGACCATGCTGTGCCAGGCTTAGTGAAGGTTCAGACCATGCTGTGCCAGGCTTAGTGAAGGTTCAGACCATGCTGTGCCAGGCTTAGTGAAGGTTCAGACCATGCTGTGTCAGGCTTAGTGAAGGTTCAGACCATGCTGTGCCAGGCTTAGTGAAGGTTCAGACCATGCTGTGTCAGGCTTAGTGAAGGTTCAGACCATGCTGTGTCAGGCTTAGTGAAGGTTCAGACCATGCTGTGCCAGGCTTAGTGAAGGTTCAGACCATGCTGTGTCAGGCTTAGTGAAGGTTCAGATCATGCTGTGTCAGGCTTAGTGAAGGTTCAGACCATGCTGTGTCAGGCTTAGTGAAGGTTCAGACCATGCTGTGTCAGGCTTAGTGAAGGTTCAGACCATGCTGTGTCAGGCTTAGTGAAGGTTCAGACCATGCTGTGTCAGGCTTAGTGAAGGTTCAGACCATGCTGTGTCAGGCTTAGGGAAGGTTTAGACCATGCTGTGCCAGGCTTAGTGAAGGTTCAGACCATGCTGTGCCAGGCTTAGTGAAGGCTCAGACCATGCTGTGCCAGGCTTAGTGAAGGTTCAGACCATGCTGTGTCAGGCTTAGTGAAGGTTCAGACCATGCTGTGTCAGGCTTAGTGAAGGTTCAGACCATGCTGTGTCAGGCTTAGTGAAGGTTCAGACCATGCTGTGTCAGGCTTAGTGAAGGTTCAGACCATGGTGTGTCAGGCTTAGTGAAGGTTCAGACCATGCTGTGTCAGGCTTAGTGAAGGTTCAGACCATGCTGTGTCAGGCTTAGTGAAGGTTCAGACCATGTGTGTCAGGCTTAGTGAAGGTTCAGACCATGCTGTGCAGGCTTAGTGAAGGTTCAGACCATGCTGTGTCAGGCTTAGTGAAGGTTCAGACCATGCTGTGTCAGGCTTAGTGAAGGTTCAGACCATGCTGTGCCAGGCTTAGTGAAGGTTCAGACCATGCTGTGTCAGGCTTAGTGAAGGTTCAGACCATGCTGTGTATGGTTTAGGAGAGTTCAGACCATGCTTGTCAGGCTTAGTGAAGGTTCAGACCATGCTATGTTTATTGCGCTTCCCAGTAGCTCAGACTAGCTTTCCAAATAGTGTAAGTTCTATTGCATTCCTGTAGCATACAATAGATAATTCCAAATAGATCCTTCCTAATAGATAATTCGCTGCCCGCTAGATAATCCAAAGATAATTCAAATAGATCACTTCCTATAGATTATTCTGTGCCTCGCTAATATTCGGCAGCATCGCTATGATCTTGAACTTGTAAGGTTGCTGCACCTAGCTTATGGCCTGTGCACCTCGCTTATGGGCTGTGCACCTCGCTTATGGGCTGTGAATCTTGCTTATAGGCTGTGCACCTTGCTTATGGGCTGTGCACCTGCTTATGGGCTGTGCACCTTCCTTATAGGTTGTGCACCTTGCTTATGGGCTGTGCTCATCAATAACCCTATGGGCTGTGCACCTTCATAGGTTGTGCACCTCCTTATGGGCTGTGAACCTCAAACCGGTTGCACCTATGACATCCGGTTGCACCTCAACACCCCAGGTTGTGACCTCAACACCCCAGGTTGTGACCTCAACAACCCCAGGCTGTGCACCTGAACATCCCCTGGTTGTGAACCTCAACACCCCCAGGTTATGGATCTCAACACCCCCAGGTTATGCACCTCAACAACCCCAGGTTGTACACCTCAACACACCCAGGTTGTGAACCTCAACACCCCCAGGTTATGCACCTCAACACCCCAGGTTGTGCACCTCAACACCCAGGTTGTGCACCTCAACACCCCAGGTTGTGCACCTCAACACCCCAGGCTGTGCACCTCAACACCCCAGGTTGTGCACCTCAACACCCCCAGGTTGTGCACCTCAACACCCCAGGTTGTGCACCTCAACACCCCCAGGTTGTGCACCTCAACACCCCAGGTTGTGCACCTCAACACCCCCAGGTTGTGCACCTCAACACCCCAGGTTGTGCACCTCAACACCCCAGGCTGTGCACCTCAACACCCCAGGCTGTGCACCTCAACACCCCAGGTTGTGCACCTCAACACCCCAGGCTGTGCACCTCAACACCCCAGGTTGTGCACCTCAACACCCCCAGGTTGTGCACCTCAACACCCCAGGTTGTGCACCTCACCCCATACAACCCCCAGGTTGTGCACCTCAACACCCCCAGGTTGTGCACCTCAACACCCCCAGGTTGTGCACCTCAACACCCCAGGTTGTGCACCTCAACACCCACAGGTTGTGCACCTCAACACCCACAGTTTGCACCTCAACACCCCCAGGTTGTGCACCTCAACACCCCCAGGCTGTGCACCTCAACACCCCCAGGTTGTGCACCTCAACACCCCCAGGTTGTGCACCTCAACACCCCCAGGCTGTGCACCTTCCACACATCACAATTCACCTTTGATCTTTTCACTGCGGATATATGCACACACTGTGTGCACACACAGAGGTCAATATCAACGAACATATGTAATATATCACCCTTCGTATATCCTGACTGTTTGGATATACCTGCCATTATATCTGATATACTGCTGGTGAGTGGATGGATAAGTGGATGAATTTTTCAGGGTTGAATGGATGTACTGGATGGATGTTTGGAGGGTTGAGTAAGGCATCGAGTGGATGAGTGGAATTAAGGTAAGGTTGGAGTGATAATAGCTGGTGGATCAACAGGTGGGTAGGTTGAGTGGTGGATAAGTGGATAGTAGACGGTGGAACAAGAAGTGGAAGGGAATAAAATGAAGAAAAAAAATCATGAGATGGAGAGAATGGAGAATGGGATGGATAGAAATGAGAGGAAAAGAAAGAAAATGAATGAAGAGAGGGATGAATGGAAACGAGAAGGGGAGGAATGAAAGGGAATGAAAAAAAATAAGATGGATAGACATACGTGGATGCTGGCTTGTGTGATGCTGTTTGTGAGTACAAACACAGAAGATGGTTCACCACCAGCCAGTCTCTGTGTAATTCCCTTCCCTAGAAATTAAAACATCTCTTTGATAAACAATAGTCTCTCTAACATACAAAAAATAACCAGTCTCACTCTTTTTATAATGTGTTTGCACGAGGGGTCATGGTGTAAATATTCCGAGAGATATACACCACACGGTGTATATACCCTAAGATACATACACCAGTGTATATACCCTAAGACACATACACCAGTGTATATACCCTAAGACACATACACCAGTGTATATACCCTAAGACACATAAACCAGTGTATATACCCTAAGACACATACACCAGTGTATATACCCTAAGACACATAAACCAGTGTATATACCCTAAGACACATACACCAGTGTATATACCCTAAGACACATACACCAGTGTATATACCCTAAGACACATAAACCAGTGTATATACCCTAAGACACATAAACCAGTGTATATACCCTAAGACACATACACCAGTGTATATACCCTAAGACACATAAACCAGTGTATATACCCTAAGACACATACACCAGTGTATATACCCTAAGACACATACACCAGTGTATATACCCTAAGACACATACACCAGTGTATATACCCTAAGACACATAAACCAGTGTATATACCCTAAGACACATACACCAGTGTATATACCCTAAGACACATAAACCAGTGTATATACCCTAAGACACATACACCAGTGTATATACCCTAAGACACATACACCAGTGTATATACCCTAAGACACATAAACCAGTGTATATACCCTAAGACACATACACCAGTGTATATACCCTAAGACACATACACCAGTGTATATACCCTAAGATACATACACCAGTGTATATACCCTAAGACACATACACCAGTGTATATACCCTAAGACACATAAACCAGTGTATATACCCTAAGACACATAAACCAGTGTATATACCCTAAGACACATACACCAGTGTATATACCCTAAGACACATACACCAGTGTATATACCCTAAGACACATACACCAGTGTATACACCCTAAGACACATACACTACACAGTGTATATGCCCTAAGACACATACACCACACAGTGTATATACCCTAAGACACATACACCACACAGTGTATATAACCTAAGTCGCATACACTACACAGTGTATATACCCTAAGACACGTACGCCACACAGTGTATATACCCTAAGACATACACCAGTGTATATACCCTAAGACATACACCAGTGTATATACCCTAAGACACATACACCACACTGTGTATATACCCTAAGACACATACACCACACGGTGTATATACCCTAAGACACACCACACGGTGTATATACCCTAAGACATACACCAGTGTATATACCCTAAGACACATACACCACACGGTGTATATACCCTAAGACACATACACCACACGGTGTATATACCCTTAGACACATACACCATAAGAAGCATCTACGTGGATGCTTCTTATCAAAAATAACTTTTTTTTGGCTTCAGATTCTCCCAGTTACAAAGCCAAAACAATTTTATTTTCCCCTCATAATAAAAAGAAATCTCCCCCCAAAAAAACTCCTAGAAATAATTTTTTTTTTCAGACTTGAAACACAATTTTTTGACTGTGACATTGCCGCTTTACAGCTAAAAAAAACACACACACACACACGACAAGAAGAAATTTTTTTTAGAAAAAACTAATGTACCAAAATTTTAATAGAAACTTGCAGAAGAAAAACGTGAATAGCCAGGTAGACTTTTTAATTTCTTTTTATTTTAGTTTTTGAGAACTATCGAAGGAGACTGAGGCTCATACACTCGCTGTGTCAGCGTGCGCGTTATGGTCACTTACGTTACGAGTGTATGTGGCTTGCACTCACAAGTTACGAGTGCACGAGTGTACTATCTCGTGGCAAATCGTCTGAGTGTTGTGAGTGGACCTGTACGCCCACTTTTGTCCTCTCTTCCTTCAAGAGTTACTCTCGTAGCAGGAGTACAAACCCAAGAACGTCAACACATGGAGTTCTCAGGGCCGGAGTACAAATCCAAGGACATCAAGACAATCAGATCTCAGAGCTAGAGTACAAAAAAAGAACCTCAAGAGTCATCTCTCAGGGCTGGAGTACACACCCAGGAACATCAAGATATGGAACTCTCAGATCTGGAGTACACACCCAGGAACATCAAGACAGGGAGCTCTCAGGGCTGGAGTACACACCCAGGAACATCAAGACATGGAACTCTCAGAGCTGGAGTACACACCCAGGAACATCAAGACATGGAGCTCTCAGGGCTGGAGTACACACCCAGGAACATCAAGACGGAGCTCTCAGGGCTGGAGTACACACCCATGAACATCATGACAGGGAACTCTCAGAGCTGGAGTACACACCCAGGAACATCAAGACAGGGAACTCTCTGGATCTCCAAGTAGAATACCTCCCCCTTCCATCCAGCAATGAGAATAACAAGAGAAAGAACGTAGATCAACGAGAGTGGGAACGTAGATCAACGAAGTATGAACGTAGATCAACGGCAGGAGCAATGTAAATAAAGTCAGCTCTCTTGTAAATCTGTATACAATGCGCTTTTTTTTTTTTGCAAATGCGACTGAAAAATACATCCAGAATTGAATAACGTCTGGAAGGGGCTTCCCAGTGCGTGTTATTCAATTTAGAATAAACTTCCTCAATCACACTTACAAAACGTTACATGTTTGAAGGAGCTGTTTAAGAGAGGTTACTGTATGCAAAAGCGGGAAGAGTGAGCGAGACGATGATCGTAAATAAACATGAGCAAGAACGTAAATAAACAAGAACAAGAGCGTAAATAAACAAAACAAGAGCGTAAATAAACAAGAGCAAGAACGTAAATAAACAAGAACAAGAGCGTAAATAAACAAGAACAAGAGCGTAAATAAACAAGAACAAGAGCGTAAATAAACAAGAACAAGAGCGTAAATAAACAAGAACAAGAGCGTAAATAAACAAGAGCAAGAACGTAAATAAACAAGAGCAAGAACGTAAATAAACAAGAACAAGAGCGTAAATAAACAAGAACAAGAGCGTAAATAAACAAGAACAAGAGCGTAAATAAACAAGAACAAGAGCGTAAATAAACAAGAACAAGAGCGTAAATAAACAAGAGCAAGAACGTAAATAAACAAGAGCAAGAACGTAAATAAACAAGAACAAGAGCGTAAATAAACAAGAACAAGAGCGTAAATAAACAAGAACAAGAGCGTAAATAAACAAGAACAAGAGCGTAAATAAACAAGAGCAAGAACGTAAATAAACAAGAGCAAGAACGTAAATAAACAAGAACAAGAGCGTAAATAAACAAGAGCAAGAACGTAAATAAACAAGAGCAAGAATGTAAATAAACAAGAACAAGAGCGTAAATAAACAAGAACAAGAGCGTAAATAAACAAAAACAAGAGCGTAAATAAACAAGAACAAGAGCGTAAATATACAAGAACAAGAACGTAAATAAACAAGAACAAGAGCGTAAATAAACAAGAACAAGAGCGTAAATAAACAAGAGCAAGAACGTAAATAAACAAGAGCAAGAACGTAAATAAACAAGGACAAGAGCGTAAATAAACGGGAACATGAAGACCAAAAAAAAAAAAAAAAAAGAGAAGACTGTCTCCTAGTTATCAGGCTGACTAGCTGGGCAGGTGAAGAAGTCAGGTCCCTCCTGCTAATAGATTACCCGATGAAAAAGCTAATGGATTTCCAGCTGATGAATGTCTCTTAAGGATTCACCCCAACGTTTTGCCTGGAGTTTTCTCGCCGTTTCCCTCGCTGCCTCGCCTTCCCCACAACTCTGCCAGCTCGTAATCAGCTATAAGCACTTTGTACCCACGGATGAGCTCATTAAACAAATTGCAATACAGTCATTAATCCTCTTACCTGGCCACGTTTTTAACATAGGAATAATGTAACATCTCTAATGGTGTCCCCTGGGACGAAGTTACTAAGAGAACCTGATATATATCACGTGGCGTGGGAGACTTGGTTCGTGTCAGCGGTGGTTGAGAGATATCAGACGTCGGGTTGGTCATCCCAGGAGAGTGCAGCAACCAGCTGCCACCACCCACACCAGCTGCCACCACCCACACCAGCTTGTCTCTCAGTAAGATTTCTTCGATTTCTGACCGACCACGTCAGCCGGTGCCACCCACGACAGCCTGTGTTGCCCACAACAGCCGGTGCCACCCTCTACAGTTGGTGCCGCCCACGGCCAGTCTCGTCAGACAAGGAGAACTGAACAAAGATACGGACAGGTGGAACCTTACTCTCATTTGCCTGTCACTTCCTGTCTATCCACGTTCTTTCTCCACTGTTCTACCCTGTACCTCACTTCTCACCTACCCATTCTTGCCATCCCTCTCACAGACTAAAAAGTATTAAATGAGAACGTTAGTGTGAAGAGTACAGGTGAGCAATGTATACAGGTGAGTATTGATAGAAGGCTCTTCTGTCTGGCGCTCAGCAGACGGAGGATCGAGCCTCCACCATGTCTTGCGCTGAATGAATCACGTGAGTTTAGTGCTTAACTATCATTAATCAATCACATGTGTGTATCTCCAGGTAGGTAGGTATCCCTTAGTGTGTATACAACGAAAGGAATATATATATATATATATATATATATATATATATATATATATATATATATATATATATATATATATATATATTATGCAAATATCGCAATCCAAGCGATACAGGATACAAAATAACCACAGGGGGAGTAGAATTATAGCTCTAAGCCTTTCGTATTGCAATCAACACATCAGGAGCGTGCAAAGTTGCAAGCTCACACACACACACACACACCACACACAGAAGAAGTAAGAAGAGGTAAGATAAATCTCATGGAGCAGGGAGTGGACCCAGTAGAGACCAGTAAAGGGGCGGGGCCAGGAGCTATTAATCGAGCCTTACAACCACAGTTAGGCGAGTACAGACACACAAACCATCATCCTGACAAAAAAAGAGTACACATATCTATCCCCTTTGAAATCTGGGGTTCGAAGCTACCACAGCCTGAGGTTCCAAAAATATCCCAAACTGAGAAGTTCACAGTTAATCCAAATGGCCTTAGCACTTTGCTTCGGTGTCATTACACACTCTGAGTTTGCACCGGTGGGTACGGGAGGGTTCAAACTCCTCACATACCGGTGTTTGAACCGGGGTTCAAAGTTATCGAAAACTCGTTAAAGGGAAAGCTTGCAAAATACCGCAAGAAATTATCCCAAGCGCTGATGGTATCTAAATGAAACGCTCAGAGAACTTACCAAAATGCATCATCACGCAAATACCGAGCTCCTTTTTTTTTATTTTTTTAATTCCCCAGAAAAAGAAATAAAGAAAGTTGAATCGCGTGCCAAAATATTTCATATATCTCTATTTGGATTTTTTCCGACATGGGTGGGATTGGAATCTCTCCTCTCCGGCTGAGTAGGATCGAGATGCTTTCCAAATCCGTCAGAGCTTTGCAAAAAATTAATATTTAATTCTTTAAGTTCGCCACTACAAACACCGTCGAGTGAATACAATCATTCTCATCGTCGAGTGAATACAATCATTCTCATCGTCGAGTGAATACAATCATTCTCATCGTCGAGTGAATACAATCATTCTCATCGTCGAGTGAATACAATCATTCTCATCGTCGAGTGAATACAATCATTCTCATCGTCGAGTGAATACAATCATTCTCAATGTTCAACGATACAGACACACACAGCGTCGAATGTTAAACACAAACTCACTCTCTCTTTTCTCTCTTTCTCTCTCTCTCTCTCTCTCTCTCTCTCTATATCTATATATATATATATATATATATATATATATATATATATATATATATATATATATATATATATATATATATATATATATAGAGAGAGAGAGAGAGAGAAGAACGTAATTCGACAATAATATTTCCCCCATCGCTGGAACAACTTCGCGATTTACCAGAATTCCCGCGAAACACGACCATTCACCTCGACACACAAACATTCACCTCGACATACAAACATTCACCTCGACACACAAACATTCACCTCGACACACAAACATTCACCTCGACACACAAACATTCACCTCGACACACAAACATTCACCTCGACACACAAACATTCACCTCGACACACAAACATTCACCTCGACACACAAACATTCACCTCGACACAAGCATTCACCTTGACACACAAACATTCACATCGACTCACGAACATTCACCTCGACACACGAGAATTCGCCTCGAGTGACCAACATTGTGCGCAGTGCCCTGGCGCAGTGCCCTGGCGCAGTGCCCTGGCTAGCGCAGCCCCTTCACTGGCGATCAGACGCGTCAACTGAGACTCGCCTCGAGGATACACCACCACACAGCAAATATCACTTGGTAACCTGGTTTTGTGGCCATTCCCGAGGAAATGTCATTGGACAGAGACGAAATATCCCATTCCACCCAATCCTTGCTTTGAAGATCCAGTTGTGTTTATCCATTGTGGGATAAAAGGATTTTCCTGATGGGTTTCCTGACACACACACACACACACATACACACACACACACACACACATACAAAGCATAAATAATAGAGGAACGGTTGTCCAAGCATAAAAGATGAACCACAAAATAGCTTTGAGGCGAGGCTCTGGCCCGCCCATCGCATGATTTCAGAAAGGTTGGGATATTGGGTAATTGAAAATTTTAGCGGCACTCACTCTCTCAATTTGGTATTCAAATCCACATTTTGAACTTTAACTACTGACTTACTTATTCTATGTTCTACAGTGACGTGAGACGTGTGTGTGTGTGTGTGTGTTATTTCTTGATTGTAATTACCTGATTGTAACTGCCTGATTGAGACTACCTGATTGTAATTACCTGATTGTAACTGCCTGATTGAGACTACCTGATTGTAATTACCTGATTGTAACTGCCTGATTGCACATTTACCTGATCATAATAATTGGTCATTGTTATTGTTTTTTTAATTATCGAAGAAATGGCGTGAGAAAACTGTTTATTTTTGGTTTTAAAGCACAGTTTCTCTTCCTCTCTTTCTCTCCCCCTCTCCCTCTCCCTCTCCCTCTCTCTCTCTCTCTGGTAAAGCTTACTAGCAGGCACTCATTCTCAATTTGTATTCAACCACATTTTGAACTTAACTACTGACTTCTTTTTATGTTCTACAGTGATGTGAGACGTGTGTGTGTGTGTGTGTGTGTTTTTGATTGTAATTAGGTAAATTGTAATTGCCTGATTGAGACTACCATTGTAATTACCTGATTGTAACTGCCTGATTGAGACACCTGATTGTAATTACCTGATTGTAACTGCCTGATTGCACATTTACCTGATCATAATAATTGGTCATTGTTATTGTTTTTTTAATTATCGAAGAAATGGCGTGAGAAAACTGTTTATTTTTGGTTTTAAAGCACAGTTTCTCTTCCTCTCTTTCTCTCCCCCTCTCCCTCTCCCTCCTCTCTCTCTCTCTCTCTGGTAAAGCTAGTAAATCACCTAGCACCCGCGTTGACATATTCTATTTCAACTCTAAAGTTCTCGTGCTGCTGCACTCACACAAGTTTTAAGCGGACGACAAATTTGGGAGCAGTGTTGTGTGTGTGTGTGTGTGTGTGTGTGTGTGTGTGTGTGTGTGTGTGTGTGTGTTGTATGTTGAGGGAGTGAAGTTTGTTGTGGGCAGTCGGTTAGTGAGGCTGTGGGGATCCACTTGCTCTCTCTCTCTCTCTCTCTCTCTCTCTCAGGTGCGGGAGGCATCAGATTTAAACAATATTCCTTCCATGGACACAAGTCAGCAGAACTCAGTTCGACCGTGAAGCTGGATGCTTCTCAAGGCTGAGGGACTGACCACCTCAAAACTACTATGTACTTCCTCCACGGCTTCTGCTCTCTCTTTACTCACCTCTCGTTTACGAATGACGAAGCCCACTTGTGTAAACGAAACGTTCCAGGAAAAAAGGACACCAAAGTATTTCCCATGTGTGTTATTCTTCAACGGCGGCAGTAGTCAGTGGCCCTATACAACCCACAACACTGCACACTCCAGAGTACATTTGTATTTTCTAGTACATATGGAAAATATTATACACTATGGGAGGTATTTTTTTTTAGTTTTCACCTCACAGTCGCATTTTCCACACTGTGAGAGATTAACTCACAGCAAAGTGAACGTAAATGTAAAGAATATAAAATCCTTTTGTCAGACAATGAGAAGTTCAGTTGCCTTCTCACTCTTATATTCTTAAGCTTTTATAACAATATTCATCTATAATATATATATATATATATATATATATATATATATATATATATATATATATATATATATATATATGTAATTTTTTTTATTACCACATCGGCCGTCTCCCACCAAGGCAGGGTGGCCCGAAAAAGAAAAACTTTCACCATCATTCACTCCATCACTGTACTGCCAGAGGCTCGCTTACACTACAGTTATAAAACTGCAACTTTGACACCCCTCCTTCACACTATATACCGACACCTCTTCATTAACGTCCACGTGCAATATTCGTTACCTAATATAATCTCTTCTCTGTCAGTACCAAGTGGGAGTCAGATCAACACTGTCCACTCAAGGTTCATCAAAATGTGAGTTGCAGAAGCACACCAGAACAGTGTACGAGTCTACCAAGCAACTGCCATGTTGAAAGTAAGGCGTCCACAACCCCCCACACCTTAGTTTTTTTTTTTTTTTTTATATTTTATTGAAATCTGCGTATACAAACATCATGACATAGATATTACCTTTTACATAAGAATTTCCAAAACCAAAACAACTACAAGCCAACTTCCCACACCAAATGCTTAGTACCAAATATAATATTACATCACACTCCATGGTTCCTTCCTTTCGCTATAACAGACGAAATATATACCAACCAATCAATAAGTTCTACGTGAACGCTTCAAGGCACACCAGAAACAACTACAATCTCATCCTTGTACAGCACCCTCCTCCAAGATCGTTCACGCATTGTTATGCCATAAGACAAAACATAAAACCACAAAACAATGACCACACAAGGAATGAATACATATTACATACATATTACCCATGACACAATCGTATATAAAAACATATATACTCTTCCCAACCATGGGATACATTAAACACAGTATATACCTGACAACTACATATCCGTCCTATTCCAAAATTTACAACACTCAAGCCCCATATACTTAAGGCCACCTTAGTATACTTCTGATCTATACACAATAACATGATATAACAAAATATAGACAAGAAGAGATATACACTTCTTATAAAGAACTACCCATATACCCCACATGCATACCCTTCTTGACACAATCTCAAACAAGAAAACATAACATGAACCACGCACACACACAAAATGTTACATATTTCTTATATAATGATCTCTGCCTTTTCAACACAAAACACAGAAAACACAAACATAACAAAAATAACTTACTTCCAATAATGACCTTACACAGAAGGCCTCAAAATATATGAACATCAATGATTATACAATCCTTGTATGCATCTTATCCAAAATCAGAACCAACCTTCGCATAGAAGGTTTCATACTCAGAGATGTACTGAAGCACAAACTACCCCAGCCTCTTCCCCACTGATCTACACCCTCCCCACCTAACGGCCTTCCACCTAAGAACCCACCTAACCCCCTTACCTATCATCTACACATTCCCCACTACTTTACCCATCCCGTTCACCACCCTAACCCATCCCCTCCTTCCCCACTAACCTCCCTCCCACGCCTCCTAACCCATGCACTGTCATCTCTCGATAAGGCTGCGAGAAAGCCCATCCCACGCCCTACCATATAATTCCTGTTCCTACACTTAGTCCTATAAAAGCCGCTCCTAATGCCCCAATACGTGCCTCCCTCCTCTTCCCTACAACTCCATGAAATATAAACATAATCCAATACCAAATAAGACAACCCTGCGTATGCTGTCCGAAAACTGCCCCAGGTCCAAACTCAGCGTCCTCAGAACCTGAAACCTCCTTTCCCTCACCTGTCGTAACACCCCCAAACCATTTCACTCTCCTGCAATCATCACAAAAATAAACGAATGATATGCCGTTTCCAGCTCCTCACACCTACCGCAAACTCCCATCGGCTACCAACCCCATGACGTATATTGAGCTCTAGGCTAAACCCCTGCAAAACCTATATCCTACCTCTCGCACCCTAGGATGTAACTTAGCTTGAAACCACTCCATATTCCTTGCCAATCATACAGGGATAAACCCCTCCCCTGCCCTCCTCCTCCAAGCCCAACCCCATCCAACTTCCTTAACTTACTCGTCCCCGGCTCTTTCATCACCATTAACTCGTAAATTGCCTCACATACCAATATATCCTTCCTTCCCCACCACCTGCGTCACCTCCTTCATTACTAACCCCACTCTTCTTCCCCCTCCTCCGCATCAGAAATTCATGCCTCACAAACACACTTCGTAATCTACACCTCAACGGTATCAACCCTATCCCACCCTCACCTAGTCTTAGTTTCCACTACCTCCCTACTTAGCCAGTGTCTCCCATGCCCCATACGAACCTTAAAAAATTACTTCAACAAACGTTGCACATCCACCTCCAAGAGAGGATATACCACCGCCTAAACCATAATTTGCTATACACCAACACATTTATAACAATAACTTGCAGTAATGTCACCTCCCACTCCCAGCCCCTCATCCTTCCAATTGCCGGGATCCACCACCGTCCTTGAATTCACCTCCCACGCCACTACCTCATCTGCACTAAAAACTATACCGCATATCTTAATCATTTCTAGCACAATTCCAACCCTCCGCAACCCCAACGTTCCCCAGACCAACTTCCTACCTCAATAAATTAGACTTCCTATTAACCCTCATCCCTGTTCCTCCCAAAACGTTCTATCAAATCATTCAACTTACTCAATTGCCACTCCTTCCTAACAACACCGTGGTGTCATCAACATAACCAACCATGCCACCCACCACCTCCCTCTCCTCAGACCCTCCCTCAACCCCGCTCTACTAATCTGTGAAGGGTCCTGCAAAGTGGAAGGATCTGCGACAGAGGACAACCTGTCGCAGACCTCTGCATTTCACTGCCCTTCCCCCCTTCCTGAGTCTGCACTCAAATAACGCATCTGCATACAATGTTTCGACCCACCTTACACCTTCCCAAAACCTGCCTCTCAATATTGCTAATAACATTTTGATCAACCCTGTCATATGTTTTCTGCCAATCAATCTAACACCCCCTCCTCACTTTTCAATAAACTGTGATTTTACATGCCCTGTACGAATACTCTTCCAGGCACCCACTGACCCTCATGCAAAATTTCCCCCTAAACCCTCTTGATCTATTTGCCAAAATCTTTGCAAAATTTTGTAAACTACGCAACAAAGCTAGACCCCTATAATCACTTAAGTCCTCAGAGAATTCCTTCTGCCACTAATACTACTACTCTGGTCCTCTGATTCCTATGAAACCATCCTCCTCACCCATTAAACAACCTCACGAGAACTCTTTTAAACCTCCAATGAGTTATGTACAAATCTCGGCTAACCCATCGATCCCAGGTGACTTCCCAACCTCAAACCCTGCACTGCTTCCAAACCCTCCTCCCCAAAATCTCTGCCCTGCACTTTCTTCCTCCTCCACACTCAAGAATCTCCCTATGCCCTGAAATAACCCTTGTTTCTTTCCACCTGATTAACATTCCTTCCTTATTGAACACGAAACCATCCTTCCGCATACCCCCCATGCCTCCGGTCGTTCTTAAAACCCTCCTCTGGTACCCATCCACCCCTCCACTTTCAAAGACGAAATTAACATCCCTCCTACGTTTCTCAAAATTCCTTAAAACCCCCTTTTTGAAGCCTTATTTCCATAAAACCTCCTCCATACAAACTCTAACCGTAAGTATGAAACTGTTTCTTGTAAATCCGTAATATACCCCTCAATTCCACTACCTCTCCCTTCTCCTCCCCAATCCCCTGCCTGACAATCACTAACAACCCTCCAAATATTTCTGATACCCAAACCTACTCCTGCTATCTTCCCTACCACCCACCCATAAAACTTCCTAATTTCCTCTTTCCCCTCTCCATCCACCATCTGACAATCCCATTTGACACCCCCACCCCCCTTCACACCCTCCCACCACTCTTCGAACATCTCAGCCCCCTTCCCTCTTCAATAATCTCGTATTCAATTTCCAATAACTCTTATACACACTCACTGCCCCGTCCACCCCTTCAAACAACACTCCCTATGATCCGAAAAACCCACATCGACACATTCCACCCTCCGAACATCCACCGCCCTTGTCACATATATTCTGTCCAGTCGTGCTGCATAATCCTTCCTCACAAAGGTATATTCCACCATTTCTCCCCGTCCCCGACCACGTCTACCACTCCACTGCCCCCAACACACCCTCAACGACCCCAACAACACCCCCACCCCGTGGCTCGACGTCTCTAATCCGAATCACACAATTCCAATCTCCAGCAATTATAGACACTTGAGGCAAACCTCGGACAGCATACGCCAACTCATTGTTTACAAAATCATCCTTTAGTCTCCTATTGCTTATAGCTGGCATATATACTCCCAGGAAACTCACCTGTACTCCACCCCAATCCCCGTTTACTCTAACTATTCTACCACCCACATCCTCCCAAGACTCTAAAGTGAATGGACATAACTCACTGACTCCTACCAACACCCCCCCTTTAAATGCCCGTGCATCACACGCAAAAATCCTATACCCCTTTATTACTAGCTCATTACCCTTCCTATAATTATGCTCTTGACAAAAGAAAACATCAACTTTCCACCTCCGCAAAGTTACCTCCACCCATTTACGTTTCACCTCATTCCTGAGGCCATTCACATTAAATGTTACACACCTGAAGCGTAAGACTGGGGTTTGCCCTTTGGCTTCAGTACTCTTTTCCATTATCATATGTCCTTCCCTCCTACCCCTCCCATCCTCCTTTACTTCCCTAGCACCCCCAGTACCCTTTGACCTACCTCCTTTCCCCTGCACCACATCTGCCCACACTTTTTCCCAGGCCTTTGTGCAGCTGTCAACAAGTCATCCTCAGACTCCTCCCCGGCCTTTTCCTGGACTCCCTTTCTCCTCAACTAACTCCATTTCCTCTTCCCTATGAACCTCTGCTACTACCACAGATACCTGAACGTTATTCACTTCCCTACACATATCATTCTCAACAACAGCCTCATTTTGATCATTCTTGAAATCACCTCGCTCCAAAACAGAAACTTCTTCCATCGACAAATTATCTCCCTGTATGAACTCTCGTAAGTCCTTCAAAATCTCTGCCTCCTCCCCATGCATCCCCTGATGATCAGCAACAGACGCCGTACTATGTTCCTCTAATGCCACAGACGACACATTACCCTCGCCTCCCATCTGCCCTTCCACCTGCTCCACCTCCTCGCTCCACGACTGACGCACCATGCCCTCCTGCCCGTCGTCCACACGTTGGTCTTCTGTCAGAATTGTTGAAACCTCCTTGGGTCTCACGTCCTCGTCCACATCCTCGCCTCACTTCCGTCTTCCTTCGATTACAGTCCGCCGCCAGGTGTCCCTGCTGTCGCATAACCGACAGGTTCGAACCTGCCCAACATATGTAACATACACCTGCGTGCGAAAACCAGTCATTATTACATAAGAAGGGATCTCCTGACGTAACGTCATCTTGACGGAATACGTCCCCTCAACATCCCAGCATAGGGCCCCTTCGCCCACCTGCCAACAGTTACTGCATGAACAATGCCATATTTCTGCATGGCTTCAGTAATGTCACATTCTCCCGCCTCAAAAGGCACATTCTTCAGCTTCACCCACTTGTAGGTGGCTGACACATCATGGACACATACCTCAAGGCCTGATAACACCACCAACCTCTTGTCCTGAAACGTATCCACGATCCTATGATACGCCGCCGAACACGCAAACTTCACAAACAGCCTCCTCGCTCCATTGAGGGATATCCCGTATAATTCGGAATGGTCCACTCCCAGCACATCACGCAGAATCGCAGGTAGAACAATATCCGCGTTGGACGGGTACACTGCTCCCTGTAGAATCTCAATTCCAACAGTATTAACCCTCCTCCTGTAGCCCTCCGCCATGACAGTGAAAATAAAATTTCACGATGCGGCCACCAGAGGTCACGACGAGCACCCGCACACAACCAGGGCTGGGCGTTGAATGATACCTTAGTTAACGCATGCGTCGACCAGCCTGCTGGTCAAGCTCTATTATAAACTTTCTGTAAAGCCTTATATGCTCCCTCCTGTATTACAATAAAAAATAACAATTCAGTAATATATGCCTTCCTTTCTTAAGAATTTTAATATCAAAGTTGTATTTAAAAATCTTGATACAGTAAAAACACTTTTGATAAAAAATTCCCCCCAAAATGCTGACGGATGTGTCTATAAGATTCCCTGTAAAATATGCGATAAAGTTTATTATGGTCAAACTGGTAAAAGTCTTGAACTAAGATTAAAACAACATAAATATAGCATTAGAACTGGACAAGATTCTAATGCTCTATTTATTCATGTGAGAGACTTTAACCATCCAATTGATTTTCAAAATGCTGAGAAGGTTGTATCAAGCAAGTCCATGTTTGAGAGGAATATAATAGAATCATGTTTCATTAAAAGCAGTTTTGAAAATAATATGAATATTTCTTTTGGTTTATATAAATTGGTTTCATTTATAATTAGTAAAATTTGGGAAGAATTTAATGATAAATTGGACTAATCTTAATTATTGGGAAGAGTTTCAGGTCCTTTCTTATGTTCCTCTCACGAGTCGTGCTTTACACTGGGGGTGTGTCTTGTTAGTGATACTGTGAGGTGTATTCGCCCTATCCCTTCTTGCAGTTTCCATGTTTTGATAGTGATGTCAAAAGGTGATTCTCTTTTAAGCGTTGTCTTGCATTTTTTATATAGTTCATGATATATATATAATATATATATATATATATATATATATATATATGTTATATATATATATATATATATATATATATATATATATATATATATATATATATATATAATAAGATCACAGTAGATAGGTAATATCACAATATGCAAAAATAACCACTGTTAAAATATAATGAAATTCCAAAGGCTTTCGTGATTTCTCACTTTATCTATGAATTATTTATATAGTGTAGTAGTGGGTTTAGGACTCCCCTGTGATAATAAAACTGAACAAAGCATATCGTTACATATGCCACACCTGACTCTTCCCCCTTCCCTCCTGTACACATTATGCCTACGAGGCGTAAATAAGACACACACTGCGTTTATGGCATTTTATTATGAAGTGATTTTATCACTATACACAGAAAAAACACATCGGTATTTTTGAGGGTGTTTATATTGGCTTGAGAGATCATTAAGTGAAAGACTGAAGTGGCGAGGTCACTTGTGCTGAGCAGCTAGCCAAGTAAGTGAGGTTAAATGATCGTAGTATCACCTACTGGAAGTATAAGTCTGGATTGTAGATGAATGGTTCAGAGAACCGACAAGTTGATAAATTAGACACATGTGCAACAAGTGTTGCACATGTGTCTAATTTATCAAGCCTGGATAAAGCTACAGTGACTTTGTCAATATTTACACTTTCCTTCCCGTTCTTTCTCATCAAGTCTCTTCTACACATAGTCTTCTTCAAGTACAACCTTCATTCAATATATATTTTTTTGCACTTAAGTTTAAGTTAGACTAGACCGTAGCTGGAAAATTAGCTTTGTTATTGGTTGTGGCTGTTACTGAGGATTGTAAACATAATCTGCTTAGTTCTTCCCCGGGACTCTCTTGATCACCTCCAGATGGGAAAAGACGAATATTGTCGGTATTTTATTGTATTTCTCTCCATGACAGCAACTGACAACAACTGACAGCAACTGGCAGCAAGTGGCAGCAAGTGGCAGCAACTGACAGCAACTGACAGCAACTGACAGCAACTGACAGTAACTGACAGCAACTGACAGCAACTGACAGCAACTGGCAGCAACGGGCAGCAACTGGCAGCAACTAACAGCAACTGACAGCAACTGGCAGCAACTGACAGCAACTGGCAGCAACTGACAGCAACTGACAGCAACTGGCAGCAACTGACAGCAAGTGACAGCAACTGGCAGCAACTGACAGCAACTGGCAGCAACTAATAGCAAGTGACAGCAACTGGCAGCAACTGACAGCAACTGACAGCAACTGGCAGCAACTGACAGCAAGTGACAGCAACTGGCAGCAACTGGCAGCAACTGACAGCAATGGCGACTATTAGCACTACAGCAACTGGCAGCAACTGACAGCAACTGACAGCAACTGGCAGCAATGGCATGCAGCACTGGCAGCAACTGACAGAACTGACAGCAACTGACAGCAACTGACAGCAACTGACGACACTGACAGCAACTGACAGCAACTGACAACGGCAACTGGCAGCAACTGAGGCAGCAACTGGACGAGCAACTACAGCAACTGACAGCAACTGGCAGCAACTGACAGCAACTGGCAGCAACTGACAGCAATGACAGCAACTGGCAGCAACTGACAGCAACTGCAGCAACTGGCAGCAACTGACAGCAACTGGCAGCAACTAATAGCAACTGACAGCAACTGGCAGCAACTGACAGCAACTGACAGCAACTGGCAGCAACTGACAGCAAGTGACAGCAACTGGCAGCAACTGACAGCAACTGACGCAACAGCAACTGACAGCAACTGGACTGCACTGAGCAACTGACAGCAACTGGCAGCAACTGACAGCAACTGACAGCAACTGGCAGCAACTGACAGCAACTGACAGCAACTGGCAGCAACTGACAGCAACTGACAGCAACTGACAGCAACTGACAGCAACTGAGCAAGCTGCACAACTGACAGCAACTGACAGCAACTGGACAGCAACTGACAGCAACTGACAGCAACTGACAGCAACTGGACAGCAACTGACAGCAACTGACAGCAACTGGCAGCAACTGACAGCAACTGACAGAACAGCAACTGACAGCAACTGCAGCAACTGACAGCAACTGACAGCAACTGAGCAACTGACAGAACTGACAGAACTGACAGCAACTGCAGCAACTGCAGCAACTGACAGCAACTGACAGAAACTGACAGCAACTGACAGCAACTGGCAGCAACTGACAGCAACTGACAGCAACTGACAGCAACTGACAGCAACTGACAGCAACTGACAGCAACTGACAGCAACTGACAGCAACTGACAGCAACTGACAGCAACTGGCAGCAACTGACAGCAACTGACAGCAACTGGCAGCAACTGACAGCAACTGACAGTAACTGACAGCAACTGACAGCAACTGGCAGCAACTGACAGCAACTGACAGCAACTGACAGCAACTGACAGCAACTGACAGCAACTGACAGTAACTGACAGCAACTGACAGCAACTGAAGCACGCAACTGCAGCAACTGACAGCAACTGACAGAACTGACAGCAACTGACAGCAACTGGCAGCAATTGACAGCAACTGACAGCAACTGACAGTAACTGACAGCAACTGAAGAAATTTGAGAAATGATGCCAACTTTCACAATTTCTTGATCTGTCACTGAAAAGTTAGTTGAATGAAATCTTGAAACTGTCCAACTGTTCATACCCTTATGTACGTACAAAGTTGTGTGTGTGTGTGTGTGAGTGTGAGTGTGAGTGTGTGTGTGTGTGAGTGTGAGTGTGTGTGAGTGTGAGTGTGTGTGTGTGAGTGTGAGTGTGAGTGTGTGTGTGTGTGAGTGTGAGTGTGTGTGAGTGTGAGTGTGTGAGTGTGATGTGTGAGGTGGTGAGTGTGAGTGTGAGTGTGAGTGTGAGTGTGAGTGTGTGTGAGTGTGAGTGTGTGTGTGTATGTGTTTGTGTGTACTCACCTATTTGTGGTTGCAGGGGTCGATTCATAGCTCCTGGCCCCGTGTGTGTGTGTGTGTGTGTATATATATATATGGCCCCGTGTGTGTGTGTGTGTGTGTATACATACTTCAGAATCATCGAACCATATTACTCAAAATGTGAAAAATCACTTACAGATTTCCTCAAAAAAAATTGTACCCTTCACCTGTGGCAGAGTAGAGGCTAATGGATATATATTTAACCTGGACCATTTATCCCTTTACTAATGGAAGGGATGAAGCCCATTGCCACTTGAGACAGTATATCTGTTAAGGGGTTATCTTCTCCTCCCACCCCCCCTATCCCAACGTCTGGTCTCAGACACATGTGCAACATCTGCGTATCTTTAATTGAAGACGTTTCGCCCTCCAGTGGCTTTATTAATACCAGGATATAATGTGAAGAAATATATACAATGTATACCATAAGAGGAATTACCAATAGACCCCTGGTTGTCTTCAAGAGGGAGCTGGAAGGTACCTAAAGTCGGTGCTGGATCAGCCGGGCTGTGGACTACGTTGGCCTACGTGCGGCCAACAGTAACAGCCTCGTTGATCAGGCTCTGATCCACCAGGAGGCCTGGTCATGGACTAGACCGCGGGGGGCGCTGATCCCCGGAATCCCCACTCGTGCCGTGGTTTGCAACATTGTTGATAGAATTACCGACGATATGTCAGACAAAAAATATGCAAGTGCAATTAATGCGACGTTTTACTGTGGCAACGTTTCGCTCTAAAAGAGCTTTGTCAGCGGCCTGACTTGTCCTTTTACCCAACATGTACTATAGTAAATTTGCAATCCTCTTATAATGATATTATGACATCGTGTGTCTCGAAAATATAATACAGAATTAGGAACTATTTTTAAGGGGAAATACAGTAATACAGATTTTTTTTTTCAACAAGTCGGCCGTCTCCCACCGAGGCAGGGTGACCACCGAGGCAGAGTGACCACCGAGGCAGGGTGACCACCGAGGCAGGGTGACCACCGAGGCAGGGTGACCACCGAGGCAGGGTGACCACCGAGGCAGGGTGACCACCGAGGCAGGGTGACCACCGAGGCAGGGTGACCACCGAGGCAGGGTGACCCAAAAAGAAAGAAAATCCCCAAAAAGAAAATATTTTCATCATCATTCAACACTTTCACCACACTCATACATAATCACTGTCTTTGCAGAAGCGCTCAGATACGACAGCTGAGAATTGTCCTTCCCAGCTGTCACTATCCCAGACCCCTCCTTTAAAGTGCAGGCATTGTACTTCCCATTTCCAGGACTCAAGTCCAACTAAATCAATTAACTGGTTTCCCTGAATTCCTTCACAAAATGTTACCCTGCTCACACTCCAACAGATCGTCATGTCCCAAAAACCATTCGTCTCCATTCACTCCTATCTAACACGCTCACACATGCTTGCTGGAAGTCCAAGCCCCTCGCCCACAAAACCTCCTTTACCCCCTCCCTCCAACCTTTTCTAGGACGACCCCTACCCCGTCTTCCTTCCCCTACAGATTTATAAGCTCTCCAAGTCATTCTACTTTGATCCATTCTCTCTAAATGACCAAACCACCTCAACAACCCCTCTTCAGCCCTCTGACAAATACTTTTAGTAACTCCACACCTTCTCCTAATTTCCACATTCCGAATTTTCTGCATAATATTTACACCACACATTGCCCTTAGACAGGACATTTCTACTGCCTCCAGCCTCCTCCTCGCTGCAGCATTTGCAACCCATGCTTCACACCCATATAAGAGTGTTGGTACCACTATACTTTCGTACATTCCCTTCTTTGCCTCCATGGATAACGTTTTTTGTCTCCACAGATACCTCAACGCACCACTCACTTTTTTTCCTTCATCAATTCTATGGTTAACCTCATCCTTCATAAACCCATCCGCTGACACGTCAACTCCCAAATATCTGAAAACATTTACTTCTTCCATAATCCCTCTCTCCAATGTGATATCCAATTTTTCTTTATTTAAATCGTTTGATACCCTCATCACCTTATTCTTATCTATGTTCACTTTCAACTTTCTACCTTTACACACTCTCCCAAACTCGTCCACTAACCTTTGCAACTTTTCTTTAGAATCTCCCATAAGCACAATATCATCAGCAAAAAGTAACTGTGTCAACTCCCATTTTGCATTTAATTCCCCATAATTTAATCCCACCCCTCTCCCCAACACCCTAGCATTTACTTCTTTTGCAACCCCATCTATAAATATATTAAACAACCATGGTGACATTACACATCCCTGTAAGACCTGTACTTTTACCGGGAAGTAATCTCCCTCTCTCCTACACACCCTAACCTGAGCCTCACTATCCTCATAAAAACTCTTTACAGCCTTCAGTAACTTACTACCTATTCCATACACTTGCAACATTTGCCACATTGCTCCCCTATCCACTCTATCATATGCCTTTTCTAAATCCATAAATGCAATGAAAACTTCTCTACCTTTATAACTAACAAAAAAAGGCACAATACCGTGACTGGAACAATACACACACAACCCGCACATATACATATATATATGTGCGGGTTGTGTGTGTATTCTCTACCTTTATCTAAATACTGTTCACATATATGCTTCACTATAAACACTTGATCTACACATCCCCTACCCACTCTAAAGCCTCCTTGCTCATCTGCAATCCTACTCTATGTCTTACCTCTAATTCTTTCAATAATAACCCTGCCATACACTTTACCTGGTATACTCAGTAAACTTATTCCCCTATAATTTTTACACTCTCTTTTATCCCCCTTCCCTTTATATAAAGGAACTATACATGCTCTCTGCCAATCCCTAGGTACCTTCCCCTCTTTCATACATTTATTAAACAAAAATACCAACCACTCCAGCACTATATTCCCCTCTGCTTTTAACATTTCTGTCATGATCCCGTCAATTCCAGCTGCTATACCCCCTTTCATTCTACGTAATGCCTCACGCACCTCCCCCACACTCACATCCTGCTCTTCTCCTAAACGATGTTGTACCTCCCTGGCCAGTACATGAAATTACCGCCTCCCTTTTTTCATCGACATTTAAAAGTTCCTCAAAATATTCCCGCCATCTACCCAATACCTCCAGCTCCCCAACTACTAACTCCCCTACTCTGTTTTTAACTGACAAATCCATTCGTTCCCTAGGCTTTCTTACCTTGTTTATCTCAATCCAAAATTTTTCTTGTTAAATTAGACACATATGCAACACTTGGGTATCTTTATTGAGGAAACGTTTCGCCACACAGTGGCTTCATCACATCGACATCGAACACATCGACTCCAGGCTGAGGGACTGATAACCTCAAACTCCTCCTCTCCTTACACCTTTCTACTTTGTATTGGACTGATGAAGCCATTGTGTGGCGAAACGTTTCCTCAATAAAGATACCCAAGTGTTGCATATGTGTCTAATTTAACAACTTGTCGGTTCTCTGAACCATTCATCTACATCCTGTCTGACACAGCAACTTCTTGGGATCTTGATACAAAGGGATTCTTCTACATTTGTCCAAACCTTTGGACAAGGACTTACTTCGACTAGTGGTTGATACCACTATGACCTGCCTCCTCCTGCTGCATCTCACCTGATTACAGCATATAAGCCACCTCTACGGCCTTGTGCTACACTTCTAACAAGATTGATGGACTGAACACATCGACTCCAGGCTGAGGGACTGATAACCTCAAACTCCTCCTCTCCTTACACCTTTCTACTTTGTATTGGACTGATGAAGCCACTGTGTGGCGAAACGTTTCCTCAATAAAGATACCCAAGTGTTGCATATGTGTCTAATTTAACAACTTGTCGGTTCTCTGAACCATTCATCTACAAAAATTTTCTTGTTTTCAGCAAAATTTCTTGACAGAGCCTCTCCCATTCTTTCATCCGCTCTTCTTTTGCACTCTCTCACCACTCTCTTCACCTTTATTTTACTCTCCATATACTCTGCTCTTCTATTAACACTTCTGTTTTGTAAAAAACAGAAATATATAGAAATATGTATATTAAATACAATAAGAATTACGTAAGGACGAGGCTCCAGGTGAATCTTCTTTTCTTTCAAGAAGACTACGTAAGAGGAGTGGCCAGGAGCTGAGATTCAACCCCCTGCAATCACATCTAGGCGAAGTTACATAAAAACAAAACCGGAAATTGTTAATTTCGGAAAAAAAGCAAAAGCAGGAAGTGCTTCCCCCCCCCCTATGTGCTGCTGCTCCGCTTAAAGAGTAATCCTCTTGTAAGAGGTTTACTGTGTTATGCAAGCAAAAATCTGTCACATCCGTAAACAAAAAAAAATATATCGCGGTGCCGAAATATTCAGAACACATTTTTTAATATATATAAACGAAGTCATGGAAACTAGGAGAGTGTTGAGACACGTGTGAAACAGCGGCTCTATTGGCGAAACGTTTCGCCTACGCTGCAGAATTAATCAGACGAAGAGGAGAGGAAGTGTGAGGAAATCAGTCCCTTAGTTTGTCTTGTCAACTTATGGGTGGTTGTATATCAGTTATGATGTGATAACTGAGTGTTCAGCAGGCCTACTGACCTATGCTAGGTAGGTCAGTAGGCCTACCCCAGTGTTCTTTCATTCGTGTGTTCTTGTGAATAAAAATATATATGATAAACGCAATAATAATTTGTCTCAGTATTGCAGCACAAAACCTACGTTTTAAATACTTATAACAATAATATTTAATAAAAGCACTACGCCCGTGCGGGTCATTCAGCGCTGGCTTTTAAAATAAGAGTGGATGCGAGCCTATTAATTATTTCTCCGTGCAAGAGGAGAGTGGTAAGCCAGGGAAGACCTCGGTCATGAGACCTAACTTAGCACCAGGGAAGACCTCGGTCATGAGACCTAACTTAGCACCAGGGAAGACCTCGGTCATGAGACCTAACTTAGCACCAGGGAAGACCTCGGTCATGAGACCTAACTTAGCACCAGGGAAGACCTCGGTCATGAGACCTAACTTAGCACCAGGAAGACCCGGTCATGAGACCTAACTTAGCACCAGGAAGACCTCGGTCATGAGACCTAACTTAGCACCAGGGAAGACCTCGGTCATGAGACCTAACTTAGCACCAGGGAAGACCTCGGTCATGAGACCTAACTTAGCACCAGGGAAGACCTCGGTCATGAGACCTAACTTAGCACAGACCGGATCGCCAGGAGATATTATTATTATTATTGCTATTATTGTGGTTTTTGTTAGTTACTATTTCTAGTTAGTATTTCTATTATTGTTGCTATTGTTGGTTACTATTGTTAATTATTATTATTATTATTATTGATGTGTTAGACACAAGAGTGATATTATATATCATTTGTTATTCTCACAATCAGTGCTGGTGGAAAGGATATTGGGAAGTGCAGGAGGCAGGAATTATTAACCAAACACAGGACAGCTGTAGATTTAATTAGGTCAGAGGGTGAGATCCAGATCATGTGTATCATTTTGCCCAGAAGGGGAGAGGGCAGTGAATGGATGTCTAGGGCAATTTGGTGTAAATTGCTGGCTAGACAGGTACTGCAAGGATTTTGCAATCCCCGTTCGTTGGCAAATGGAATCAATTATGTTGCAATTATGATGTGCAAGTGAGGGATGGGGTGCATCTCTCTGGTGCAGGGGTGACAGTTCAATCAAGGGAGGCCCTTGCTAAGTTCTACAAGACTTTAAACTGATAAGGGTCGCAGCAGCACACCAGACGGAGAGCCTTCACAAAATATGGTTCCTCCTTAATATGTTTATGATGGAGACAAAAAAATTAGTGTTGAGAGAGACGCGGAGGAGAGAGGAAGTGAATACTTTAGCATCCGAGTAAGAGACTTGTGCAACAGTTGGGTGTCTTCATTGTTGAGACGTCTCGCCTACATATTACGCTGTTTCTGTCAAATACAGAGGAGGTTAAATATAGAGACAACAGTAGTGGCGAGGTAAAGATGAGGTGGTGAGTCCCTCAGCCTGGAGAAGAGTTCAGCTCCATAGTCGGCCACTTTCCAACACCTCTTCAAAGATATTTTTTTTTTTCTGAGAAGTATTAATCCATCGTAGTGGCTGACTTTCTAAGATCTCGTCATAGAACTCTGTCAAGGTTGTGAGACAGGATTTGCCATCTCTAAAATCGTGCTGGGTCTTGTGTATGAACTCCCTCCTTTCCGGGGGTTCCTCCGCTGTACTCACCTAATTGTGGTTGCAGGGGTCGAGACTCAGCTCTTGGCCCCGCCTCTTCACTGATCGCTACTGGGTCCCTTCTTTCCCTGTGTGTGTGTGTATTTGTTTTATCAGCCACATACCCAAATCTGTGTGGAGTTACAAGAGGATTAGTGACGCGAGGTGATTCCCACAACAGGTATTACTTTCCATATAAACAAATGACGGATTATATTCAATGAATTTGGGATTTGGATTTGAAATGGTTGAGTATAAAAACACTTTTTTTTTTACGTATTTATTTGCATAATATTAGCTTAAAATTTAGCAGTATGTACAAACCTGCACTATTTATATAAAAATACACCACCATATACAACTGGCATTTGATTATCCAAATGTTATCAACTAACGTACACTGGGGCTGAGATTTTGCTTTACAAACATTAAAAAACAAATTGTTCATAATTTGGGATTTCTACTGACTGTACACAGAAGAGATAAATAAAGGCATCTTTTTTTTTCCTTCCCCTTAAAAGAAATATAATAAGGAGAACCGGTATATTATGCGACTCACAAAAACTGATCTGTTATTCTTGGTTCATCAAGAATGCAGTACAAGACTTGCTATAGTATGATGTCCGTGTGTGGGATCACCCTTCACGGAGGGAAGGGATTCCTTGATACTGGTGAAGGGCTCTTGAGCCAAAGAACTGAAAGCTACCCTTCCCTTCCTCAGATCAAGCTTTGATTACTTCCCATTCCCGAGCCAGTGAGCTCAGTATTCCTGTGTAGTCACCGAGGAGAATTAAGAACACTGGGCTCCGCTCTTCACGATCGCCCACTAAAAAACACACAACCTGACATCAGCCTAACGCAAGCCCCGACTCGGAGAACAGGGTCTTTGAAAACAAGAAAATGTCATATCTATATTTTCCATCTAAAATGTGAAATGAAAAGCTTCAAGATAATAAAGCACACCCATAAAATATCAAAGAATACATCTTTCTGTTGTATAAATGAACGGCATGAATGTCGACTCTCAAAGTCGAGGTAAGGACGTGAATGATGGAGGTGTGACATTTCCCAAACACCTGCCGCTCACTTCATAATATAGTTATGTTCCCGAGAGCGTCGGCGTTTTGCGACTGTCTGGAATCAGTCATAATCTCTGGCTACGTTAAAAAATAATCAATATGGCTAACATGTGGAAAAGTTTTTTTTTTTTAATAACGTGAAGCGTAGAGCAGCATCAACAGCTTCACGGACCGCTGGTGCACAGGCAGTCGCACTTCTTGCACACGCAACAACCCACCATTCACCTCTGTCCTGATGACTTCCGCAAAATCTGAATTCGTGGAGCTACAAGAGTGGAGTGCCTTAATGTGGGTGATGGGTTCCTAAGCCGAGGACTTGCAAACCCTCCTCGCCTCTCTCGACTCAAACCTGATTGCCTTCCATTCGCCAGGAGTTGCGTGACCCCTCACGGATTTCTTAGCTCTTGTGGATACAAGGAGTGAGAGTGGCGGTCTGTGACACTGGTGGTGTGCTGAGGCTTGGGACATGAACATAGATGACTAGCTTTGAAGGAGCATGGGAAAGTTAGGACGAACATTGTGTAGCATCGTTTAGTCACGGAGTATGCACCGCTCACAGCAGCAGGAGCAGCAGCAGTAGCAGCAGCAGTAGCAGCAAGGGAGGTGTGACAGAGGCTCTTATTATCATGGGGAAAACAGCACTCAATATTTTTTTTCCCTGATCGTCACAGCTTTAGCTCTGTTCTTCGTTTCTCTGTGTGAAAAAGAATGGTATTTTTTCACAGCTTTAGCTATAGTCTGTTTCCTTGTTCTAGTCTCTCATTTACAAATGTAACACTGGTATGTCATGGAACACTATGTCGTGTGGGTGAGGCTGGTGCATTGAGTACTCTCTGGGATTTGGCCTACCCAAGTACCTTGGAATGTTTGGTACCCCTTCCTTCCCCAGGGTAGAGCTGCAGCAGCTGGGGTCGTCGACACACCAGCTGGGGTCGTCGACACACCAGCTACATCTGTCACTTTTAAATCCACTTTCTCCCACGCTGGTGCTTTGCTACTTCCTCTTCAGAGAAAATAAAGTGTGCTCAGTCTATTACGTGTTTATGTCATACTTTTTTAGCTGGACCTGCCGACTTGGCTTAACCAGCAAGCATAGTCCTGCCAAACAAGCCGGGCAGCAACTCCATAACATTATCCAAACATCAGTTAATTATCATATTGCCAATGTTAAATTATACTAAATTTAATCTGATCTTAGGTTAAATATTACTAAGTTATATTACAGCCATTTTAACAAAGTTAGATTGGTTAGTTTTAGGGCATTTTTTTATTTTATGCACTCTTAATTCACATTATATATATATATATATATATATATATATATATATATATATATATATATATATATATATATTAACGCATGATGCAGTTCGGCTTGTTTGACGTGTCTTAAAAGGCAAGACATTTACAGGCTACGTGATAGGCTGGCACCATTCAGACGGCAGGGAAGGTGAGCTGATATTGGCTCCTTGTCGTCAGGCATCACCTTGGATTGGCAGTCTGTCAGCCTGCACTGCCTGCAAAGCTGTCAGCCAGATAGCCAGCAGGAGAGCTGGAGTGAAGAACAGTACAAAATACGCACACGGCGTAAATGCAACAAAAAAAATGCACGATATATAGCACTTGCAGGCCACTTTGGAGTTGAGATTCAGAAGGTATTTGTGTAAAGCGTCTGACGTGTATTAATGCACTACTTTCAACTTTTTCATAAAACCTTGGTTTATCTTTTTTTTTCAGATTCAATAGTGTCTTTTGCTTCCTCTGAAACACACAGTCTGGATAGCTGTTCAGAGTTTTCCCCGACAACTGTTTAACTTGTTCACTAAGTGACACTATATTGTGATTCTCTAACACTGTCCTTCACTCACACACACTCACACTCACACACTCACACACACTCTCTCATACAGCACGAGTTAGGCACAAGACAGAAAACACTCGTCTCCAGTATCAACTTGTGCACTGGAATGTTCTACGCTTTAAAATCACAGACATTTGATTAAGTACAGCAGATGAAACACGTACACAATTCTATATAACGAACCAACGTCGTCAGATACGAACCATAACTGGAAGGAATCATGCAGTGTTATGACAAGTGTTTTTTTTTTCTCTCTTCTTTATAACAAGGACTCCAACACAATAACTTTCTATTATCTTCGTACACCTACTCTTTGGCTAGGAACTAGGCAAGTATGTAACAGCAATGAGATTAGAGTCATACAGAAGGCAACCACCGGAAACTACTGGCATGTGTGAGGTGGCAGCTTTGGTGGCAGCCGTTGTTTCCACCAATGGTGGTAACTTTGATGGCATCAGTCATTACCCACTAACGGTAAGAGCTTAGGAGGCAGCCATTGTTTTCCTAGCCATGGTTAGAGTCTTTAGGACAGCTGTCTCTCCCACCAGTGGCGACAGCCTCTGTGAAAGCCGTCATTTCCACCATTGGTGACAGCCATCGTTGCCACTGAGAGCCGTGGTAGCGGCTACCGTGCCCCCACCAGACAACCTCGCCATGCTCAGCAGCTCTCAGCACATGGATGTGGGTTCCCCGTTTATAGTGCACATCACATTGTCCAATTTATGTGCTAAATGTAAACTTCTGCAGTCTGGATCAACCTCAAGAGTTTCAATAATCTGTACATAGTATCTAGTAATATACGTGTGGAAAAGTTCCTGGAGGGCAGGCTTGGTATCCAACTGTCCCAGGTGGTTGAGGCTCAGGTGGTGCAGGTAGGCCGCCATGTCCTGGTCGGTTACAGGTGGCATGGTTCGCACCCCGTTGTAGAACGCCCGCACCATCGCCTTGTACTGGGTGATGTCCTTGGCAAAGAGCAATTTGTTGGAGGGCGAATCCTTGCCAAGGCGGTGTTCTGTGGTGGAACAGGCGTCCATGAAAGTCTGGGCGATCACTGACAGGCATGAGTCAACTGTGGGACTCTTGTGCACGTCTAAAATAAAGTCCGGGTTTTTGATGAAGTTGACCCAGAAGCGCAGCGGAAGGCTGTTGGACTTCCAGGCCAAGACTACCTCGGGATCAACTAAGCCGTGGCGTCGACCAGCCTCGTCGAAGAGATCGAAGAGCCACTTGATAGCTGGAGGCAGTGTCTCGTTAGGGCTAAGGATGGTTTTGAAGAAGTCGTCAACAAACTTCTGGACGGTGCCCTTCGTGGAGAGGAGTCTGGTGAGGAAGATCTCCGGGATGGCCTTGTGTGTGCGCTCACCACCCCTGCATGGTGAGTCGTGATCCACAGGCTTCACTAGATGATAGACATTGGGCTCCAGAGAGTTGGATTCTCCATCTCCACAGTGGCTAACTGGACTTCCAGAGCCGGTCATCCCATAGCCAGCACCTGGGGAGGAACGACACATTAGCACACACACACACACACCGATAGATACATATAGAGTGAACTAGTGATGTATCGGATATCCGCATCAACATCCGCGGAACATCCGCACAATTTCTTACATCCGCATCTGCATCCGCATCCTCAAAATAAGTAAGCAAGACATCCTCATACACATCTGCATCCGCGGATGTCTAAATTTTCACATCCGATACATCTCTAGACTGAACCACTACACTGACAGTATAAATGAGAAACACGAACAAGACATATTCGTCGCCTCGCCTAAGTCTCTAATTAGGCTGAAAATACTGACGTTATACTCTACTGTTATTCGTTATATATATATATATATATATATATATATATATATATATATATATATATATATATATATATATATATATATATATATATATATATATATATATCATTAAAATTCTTTACACAACTCTTTTACTAAAAGTTCCTGATGTCTTTTTCATTTATAATATGCTTACGACGGCTGAGCTTACCGCCTCGTGTAAAAAAATATTACAACAAATTAATTAAATAATTGTATATATGAAGAATTGCTAATAATTAACACATCAAATATACAATAAGACAGACAGACACACACACACACACAGTAGCGGACAGCGAAGAGGCGGGGCCAGGAGCTGAGTCTCGACCCCTGCAACCACAATTAGGTGAGTACACACACACAAAACTGCAAGGTTCTTGAGGATAGTTACACCTGTCGAAAAGAAAACCTTGATGCCAAGAGTGCCCCGAACTCACAGCTGTTGCACTTGGTGGTGCAGTTGGCATTGTTGAGTGTGTGGTGGTCGTGTGGTCGGTGGACCAGAGCCATGATGGCAGAGTCCTTCACACCGTAGTGAGCCAGTGTGTTGAGGCGTCGCCATCCGCTGCTCTCCACCTTCGTCGTCATGTCTTCGTCAGCAAGGATCAAGTGTCCGTTGCGACCGTGGCGCCACTCTGCAAGTATCAACATCAAGAGTTATACATTGTAAATAGGAATTCAGTGTCTGCAACAAATCATAATCCACAATACAGTGACTGGAACAAATCACAGTTAACCCACAATACCACAAATGGAACAAATAAGTAACCCACAATACCGTGACTGAAACAAATCATAACTGTGATTTACTTGTGGCCGATTTCGTGGGCTCTTGTGATCCTTTTATTCCCGCCAAGCCTGAAGTCAGGCTCTTGACCTTATCATCAGATTATTGGCTTCAACGGCTCACAGGCCCACACAGCCATCACAACCCAGCTGATGGAGTACTTGAAGAAGAAGAAGAAAGCTTCCTGATTCGATCTGCTCGCTCAACCAGCAGATATTGGATGGTAACGCAATGTCGTAATTATACCCCTGGCCTCCCTGTCATTCACTAAGTTTATTCTACATTGTCTCCAGTAGCTTTCTCTGCCGTAAGTTATAGTGTGTAGCTTAGTAACCACGCCCTCAGGTATCTTCCAGGTATATATTATTAGGTACCTTCTCCATTTAAGAGAGAACAATCTTAAGTGTGCTGGGGCGTTCCCGGCAATATAGATGTATTATTGTTTCTGTAGGAGCAGTATACGACCTCTCTACATTTCTCATCTCTCAACAGAACAATTGAAAACCGCGAGAGCACAAGTGATTTTCTGAGGGACTGTCATTAGCTTTGCTTCTCTTGTTTTGAAAGTTCTCATAATCCACCTTGTCATTTTCCTGGCCTTTTCTGGATTTTCTTTACTCTTTTTTTCCAAATGAGAGATCCTCTGACACAATTATTCCCAGTCTTTGAGCTGTTCTTAACGTTCTATATGATCAACCTGCGTTCTGAATACTTCGTTCGTTTTGAGTTCCTTTTTCCCAATACCTCAGTAGTTCAACTTTGTTACCATTGAATGTGATATTATATATTCGACCATTGGAAGACACTGTTTATATCAGTAGTTTTGCTGTATCTTTTACTGAAGTGATTATCATACTTTGGTACAGTCTGTACAGGATGATACGACGCCGTGGTTAGTCTCATTGCATGTCGTATGAAGACGAGGAACAGTAATGGTGCTAGAACCGTGACCTGGGGTACTGAACCTCCATATTGCTGTGATACGAAGTCTCTTCGTACGTCTGTTACGAGGATGGGAAACGTAAACGGTGGTGCCAGGTTCAGTAGAGGTGCTGAACCTTCTCACTAGGAAGGGAAGGCAGCGGAGACTTCATTCAGCACACGTCAGGAAAGGGCAGACGGGAGTGCACTGATGCCTAGTAAGTGTTCTTGATGCAAGGAATTTAAACTCCCCCCTCCCCTCACCGTCGACTAGGTCAAACCGGGTAACTACTCATTCCCGGGAGCTGTTTCACCCCGTACGCGTTTATCGCTTCACCCATGAATTTAATAGCTATAGTGCAACAACAACAGACTGCTTGATCACGGCATTTATTTAGCGCCACTAGGTACTCACGTGTTATTAACCATGTGTTCCCAAACACGTGTCCCCAACAATGTTTTACTATGTGTCGCAACGTACCCAAATCACGTGTCACGTGTTAAATATGTAAATTCAATCGAATGTTTTGTTAATAAGGCGAATGCCTTTATGTGCAAAACCCGAAAGGGTTATACAGCAGGGAAGAGAGGAAAAAAATCCATACGTTGCCACTTTTGCCTCTCAACACAAAAATGCAAAAAAACAACAACAGTTTTTGCTCCACAAGAGAGAGTAAACAAGGCGTCAGAGGTCAACTGTTGAATTTCGGGCAGATTGTCCCTAATTGATGACTCTCGTTGTGTTAATTCCATTGCCTTCACCCAGTGACCAGTGTACCGTGTACATCTCGTAGCCCCGTAGCCCCGTCTGTGTACCGTGTACACCTCGTAGCCCCGTCTGTGTACCTTGTACACCTCGTAGCAACGTCTGTGTACCGTGTACACCTCGTAGCCCCGTCTGTGCACCGTGTACACCTCGTAGCTCCTGTATACCGCGTACACCTAGTAGCAACGTCTGTGTACCGTGTACACCTGGTAGCCCCGTCTGTGTACCGCGAACACCAACAGTACCAATGAGGCCTGGTCTGGGACCGCGCCGCGGGGGCGGTAACCTCAGGAAGCTGCTACAGATAACCTGTGTGTTACCGAGTAGGTTATACCATAAATAAGTACCTATATCATGTGATCCCCCCCCCCCCACGAAAACAACAACAATGAAACTTTCCCAGTCACGAATCTTATCATTTCCCAGACATAAAGTTCAAAACTACTTACATGTATGAAAAAAAGGTATAACAATGGATAGGCCTACATTCTACTAAGTTTAGTTTTGTGAAGTAATAAGAGCCATCAAGACTCTTCGAGAACAGCAAACATTACGTCTCTGGCGATTACCAGACGCAGGATCGAGCCTGCATCACTCCTTACCCTGACCCACACTGGTTTAGTGCCTCACATACTGTGCAATATCACATCCCTGGTGATCAGGCACTTGCAATAATAGTAGTAGTAACGTAGTAGTAACAATAGTAGTAGTAGCAGTAATAATAATACTGACCTAGGTCGACCTCGTGGACGGAAGGTCTGAGAGACTGTGGAGTGTTGCGGTAGAGAGCATCCAGGATCTTGCCTTTGACCTGTGTGATGGTGTCACAGTCCAACACTCTTCGTTGTGCCTTTTCCCCGTCCTCACCCACCACTGCCACACACTGTCAGGAGAGAGAGAGCGTCGTGTCCTCTATTGAGTGCCTTGTATGCGAAGGGTCCCCCCCCCAAGAGAAATCAAAGTTAGTGCCTAGTTGGGTGTATGTGATCACAGAGTCGTGTGTAAGAGCTTGTTTCGTTTTTAATTGTTAAAATTATATGCACCAGCAATGTTGTGGCCACAAAGATCTATGTGATATTTGACAAAGGTTACCTAGCACACCCATCACACACAAGATGGGGTTTTCGTCTCGTATTCCATCACACAGGATGAGTTCCCTGTCAGACATCACACAAGCTGCCTCTTCTATCATAATCCATCACACAGGATGAGTTCCCTGTCATGTTTCATCACATAGAACGGGTTTTTTTAAATAAAATAATGAAACCTCGTCTTCAAGTGGGAAACTTCAGCAGGCAAGTAGCTACAGCAGCGCCACGCTGTGTGAAGGACGACCACCGCACTGAGAGAACTACCTGTGCTAAGAGAAGGTGCAAGTTTGTGTGGGGTGTTGCACGCTCAGCGAGGCTGTGACATTGAAAAGTCTGTATAATATACAAAATACGTTACAAATAACAACATGGGAAGCTACTGACCTAGTGCGCAAGAAGATAACGAAGACAGATATTTTACACACACACACACACACACACATAAACACACACACACACACACACAACACACACACACACACACACACACACACACACACACACACACACACACACACACATTAATATACGTTGTTGTCGAGCGATGTATCCAATACATCAGCACGCTGACAAATACAACACTAAGCATGAAATACATTGCCCAGCGCATCAACGATGACCCACAAAATCAGGATTACGTTTACTTGAAATCCAACGATAAATCCTCAGGCTGTGACATTGGCCACATCCTGCTACTGTGACACTGGCCACATCCTGCTACTGTGACACTGGCCACATCCTGCTACTGTGTCACTGGCCACATCCTGCTACTGTGTCACTGGCCACATCCTGCTACCGTATCACTGGCCACATCCTGCTACCGTGTCACTGGCCACATCCTGCTACTGTGTCACTGGCCACATCCTGCTACTGTGTCACTGGCCACATCCTGCTACTGTGTCACTGGCCACATCCTGATACCGTATCACTGGCCACATCCTGCTACTGTGTCACTGGCCACATCCTGCTACTGTGTCACTGGCCACATCCTGCTACTGTGTCACTGGCCACATCCTGATACCGTATCACTGGCCACATCCTGCTACTGTGTCACTGACCACATCCTGCTACTGTGACACTGACCACATCCTGCTACTGTGTTACTGGCCACATCCTGCTACTGTGTCACTGGCCACATCCTGCTACTGTGACACTGACCACATCCTGCTACTGTGTCACTTGCCACATCCTGCTACTGTGACACTGGCCACATCCTGCTACTGTGACACTGACCACATCCTGCTACTGTGACACTGGCCACATCCTGCTACTGTGCCTGGCCACACTCTACTGTGACACTGACCCCATCCTGCTATGTGAACTTGCCACATCCTCTCTGGCCTACATCTATGACAGCTCACCGTGAGGAACGTTTCCACGAACTACTTCATAGCCTAATCTGATAGTCACTCGTGGAGAAACGTTTCCCAAAATAAATGTCTTCACCTGTACACAATTGTCCTTCCCATCAGCATTTATAATAGAAAAAGACATAAATGGAGTTTAATGCGATCGTTTATTGACAACGTTTCGACCACAATGTGATTTATAAAGTATATATATATATATATATATATATATATATATATATATATATATATATATATATATATATATATATATATATATATATATATAAATATATTATATATAAAAACACTATGAAGAAGATTCAAGCGCTTTCGTGACTACTCACATTATCACGAAAGCGCTTGGAATTCTTCTATTTTTCATAGTGGTTGTTTTGCATATTTTGATATCACCTGTTTACTGTGATCTATATTTTGCATATATATATATATATATATATATATATATATATATATATATATATATATATATATTATTAGTGGTACCAACACTCTTATATGGGTGTGAAGCTTGGGTAAATGTTGCAGCGAGGAGGCGGCTGGAGGCGGTGGAGATGTGTCTAAGGGCACTGTGTGGTGTAAATATTATGCAGAGAATTCGTAGTGTGGAAATTAGGAGGTGTGGAGTTACTAAATGTATTAGTCAGAGGGCTGAAGAGGGGTTGTTGAGGTGGTTTGGTTATTTAGAGAGAATGGAACAAAGTAGAATGACTTGGATAGGGTATAAATCTGTTGGTTAAGGAAGGCGAGTCGTCCCCGAAAAGGCTGGAGAGAGGGGATAAAGGAGGTTTTGTGGGCGAGGCTTGAACTTCCAGCAAGCATGTGTGAGCGTGTTAGATAAGAGTGAATGGAGACGAATTGTTTTGGGGACCTGACTAGCTGTTGGAGTGTGAGCAGGGTAATATTTTGTGAAGGGATTCAGGGAAACCGGTTAGCCGGACTTGAGTCCTGGAAATAGGAAGTACAATGCCTGCACTTTAAAGGAGGGGTTTGGGATATTGGCAGTTTGGAGGGACTTCTAAACTGTCGTATCTGAACGCCTCTGCAAAGACAGTGATTATGATTGATGGTAAAAGTGTTGAATGATGAAAGTTTTTTCTTTCTCTTTGGGTCACCCTGCCTCGGTGGGTCACCCTGGCTCGGTGGGTCACCCTGGCTCGGTGGGTCACCCTGCCTCGGTGGGTCACCCTGCCTCGGTGGGAAGCGGCCGACGTGAGAGCGTAGTGACACATGTCGCTCATTGTATACACGCACGTCCTCTCTCTTCAGGTAGATCCGTGACTTGATCAACTCCACTGTGTTGGGCGTAACGTTGTCAATAAAGGATCGCATTAAACTCCATTCATGTCTCCTTTTTTTTCCACAGTGTCGTTATTTCGTACTATTTCATTCCATAACATATACGACTTTATCCTGATGTTGTGTATCCCAATACCAGTGTAATCCAGGGGTTTATCTTCTATTAACGCAGAGAGAGAGAGAGAGAGAGAGAGAGAGAGAGAGAGAGAGAGAGAGAGAGAGAGAGAGAGAGAGAGAGAGAGAGAGAGAGATTCATTCATTTCAACAACAAAATGAGAAAAAAAAATACAAAATCATTGTTCGGTAAAACAAAATCGCAATACAAAATGAGAATCACACATCCAGTACAAAAAAAAAGGTCTAAAAGAAATCAGTAACTCGAAAAAACGAGACAAACACAAGTTTCGTTTTCTTATCGAAACACTGAACTATAAACACAGTAAAGCACAAACTGGTTGAACTAAACACAGCCAAGCACAAACTGGTTGAACTAAACACAGCCAAGCACAAACTGGTTGAACTAAACACAGCTAAGCACAAACTGGTTGAACTAAACACAGCCAAGCACAAACTGGTTGAATTAAACACAGCCAAGCACAAACTGGTTGAATTAAACGTATTCAAACATAAGGTTACTAAACAAAACATTGCCAAGCGCAAAGTGGCTGAGTGATGAGCGTGAAGGAGGCAGCAGGAGCCTGAAGAAGGTAGTAACAGCGTGAAGGAGGCAGCAGGAGCCTGAAGAAGGTAGTAACAGCGTGAATGAGGCAGTAGACAGCGTGAAGGAGGCAGTAGACAGCGTGAATGAGGCAGTAGACAGCGTGAAGGAGGCAGTAGACAGCGTGAATGAGGCAGTAGACAGCGTGAATGAGGCAGTAGACAGCGTGAATGAGGCAGTAGACAGCGTGAAGGAGGCAGTAGACAGCGTGAAGGAGGCAGTAGACAGCGTGAAGGAGGCAGTAGACAGCGTGAATGAGGCAGTAGACAGCGTGAAGGAGGCAGTAGACAGCGTGAAGGAGGCAGTGGCAACGTACTTCTGGTATGGTGTAGGGGATCTTGTCGTACTGGGGGTCGTCACGCACCAAGTGGATGGTCTGTAAGGGCAAAACAAGACAGGGACTGGTACTGGTGCTAGTGGAAGTAATAATAGTGGTAGGTGGTGGTGGTAGCAACAACAATCGTGGTAGAAGTGGGAGGTGAGGAAGGAATTAAAGTGAGACACATGAGCGTTATTCGGTAAAGTACCCTAATATTGCCCATGTGTCTTATTTCCACATTCGTGGGTCTTGTATACCACATCTTAAACCAGATAAAAATAGGGAATGAAAAGGTAAATAAAAAGGCAGAAACTGGAAAACAAGGGGCAGAAAAAAAAGTGATATGAAGGGCATAAAGATCAATAATGGAACGAGAAATAAAAACAAAATAAGGATGGATTTCGGGTTTTTAGGAGGTAGATGAATGTTCAGGAAAATAAGGGAAAAAAAAAGAGTAAGTCAGAATGGGTCAAAATGAATTCAGGGAGGAATAAGGAAAGGAGGAAGAGGAAGAGGAGGAGAAGGAGGAGAAGAACGAGGAGCAAAACACGACTATGAAAGACAATGAAACAAACTAAAATAATAACACGGTGATTTAAAACAGGGAAATGCGATGATGATGGAGAGGATAAAGAGATGTGAAGAAGACAATGAGTCAAGGAGACGACAAAGAAAACATCAAGAGTAAGTAACACTCACAATAAAACACATGTATTGAAGAAGCTCAGAAAATAATGCAAATTTCCAAAACAAATAATTAAATAAAACACCAACAATTTTATACATGTCTGGAAAATAATAAATATGTAATTAAACACACACACACACACACATACACACACACACACACACACACACACACACACACACACACACACACAACACACACACACACACACACACACACACACACACACACACATTACTCATATATATACTATGTTAATACACACAAAAAAAAAAAACAGACCAAGTGTCTACCGACAAGTACCTTTAACAACTAGTAACTACATCACTATAGAATCAACACTTACTGTTGCAACTAACACAGTACTCTAGCCCACTCACTCAGTGAACAATGCAGCCCACTCACTCAGTCAACAATGCAGCCCACTCACTCAGTCAACAATGCAGCCCACTCACTCAGTGAACAATGCAGCCCACTCACTCAGTGAACAATCCAGCCCACTCACTCAGTGAACAATCCAGCCCACTCACTCAGTGAACAATCCAGCCCACTCACTCAGTGAACAATCCAGCCCACTCACCAGTGAACAATCCAGCCCACTCACTCAGTGAACAATCCAGCCCACTCACTCAGTGAACAATCCAGCCCACTCACTCAGTGAACAATCCAGCCCACTCCCACCACTCCCTCGTCAACCTGCATCCATCCCACCCCAACACTGGTTCACCTCAAAGCAAACTACACGATTAATAAGAACAAAAGAGGAATAGGTAATTAGGTTGGGGGAAGGGAGCTGGAGCACAACCACAGCTGGAACGAGAGGAACTGTGAAGGACACGGGCGTGTCCTCGTGGAGCACATGTCATAAGACTAACGAAATGAATGAATACACATCTGGTATAAAAGACTATCATTACGCCTTTGAGGTCTTTGTAAAGATGCTGGGAAAAGTGGCGAGAAGGATAGTGGAGAGGCGAGAGAAAACAACATCGAAGAGAAATTCATCAAGTTTAAGAGGCAGAGGAAAAAGAAACAAAATTGATGGAGAAAATTAACAGCAAACAGGAAAGATGCAGAGAAGTGAGTGAAATGACCTTGAACATGACGTTAGGATGCTAAGGCGAAAAGTAGTACCAATCAGAAGCACCTGTGTAGTCAACAGGTCAGGAGGGCAGGAGAAAGTAGTACCAATCAGAAGCACCTGTGTAGTCAACAGGTCAGGAGGGCAGGAGAAAGTAGTACCAATCAGAAGCACCTGTGTAGTCAACAGGTCAGGAGGGCAGGAGAAAGTAGTACCAATCAGAAGCACCTGTGTAGTCAACAGGTCAGGAGGGCAGGAGAAAGTAGAAATGGAGAGTAACGCTGAGAAAATAAGTAAAGATGGCAACCTTAACGAGACGAGAAGAGTGTAACATGAGACACAGAGCTCTGATGATGTATAGCTTACATGAAATAAGAGAGCCGAGAGGGAAGTGTAAAAAAAATAGATGGAGAACAAGAAACGAAGATCTAATGAATAAAATAGGAAAGATAGAGAGAGAGAGAGGGGCAAAATCTGTGTTTTTGAGAATGGAAACTTGTACAATTATCGTACATAGTGTAAATCACCTGTACATAGTGTAAATCACCTGGGATTATCCAAAAATGTCAGGCAGTGACGTATTTCCATTGGGAACCTTGCAGAGGGAAAGACAAGACCACTACATCCTTGCTGGAGTCATCAGAGATAAGACATGAACGGCAAGGTTGGCTGGACTGCAAGAAAGCATTCGATGTAACACCATGTCAGAGACTAGTCCAGAAGTTAGAGAAACAGGCAGAGTTAAAAAGGCAGTGTAGGCCAGTACATAGTGTAACAGTAGGGGATGAGACAGAATGGGAGAGAAACAAGTGCAACTAGAAAAGAATCAGTATTAACTGCACTACTGTTCTTAATATATAGTAAACGACCTGTCAGAAGGGATCGAGTCTTAAGTGTTACTACTGTTCACTAAAGTGAAATGAGAGAAAACAGAACAGCAGAAGCTTCGGGGAGACCTCAAGAAACTGGTGTGTGAACAAATAAGTGGCTTCTAAAGCTTAACCCAAACAAAGACAGTCATGTTATCTGCAGAATATTTACCATTTTCTAAATACCTACATTAAATTGCAACTATTATTGTTTTGTGTGTGTGTTTTTGCTGAAAGCATTATGAGGGAGGAAGAGAGAACACGTAAGGGGGAACAATAAAAGAGGTTGTTGGAGGCAAAAGAACTGGGCAGGAGGGAGGGAGGGTGGGAGGGAGTAGGGGGAGGGAGGGAGGGTGGGAGGGAGTAGGGGGAGGGAGGGAGGGGAGTTAGTTTAGGGAGAGGGAAAGACGATAGTGTGTCCAGGGTGGTGAAGAGACAATTCATCAGCAGGTCCCCCAGGGTTTGGTCTTCCCTCTTCCATCCCTTGAAACTCTCCTGACTCTCCCCGTCTCCTGACACTTCCCTTCCCCTCGCTCTTCCCGTCCCCGATTCTTCCTTTCCACCCTCACTCTCCTGACTCTCCATGGTTACTCCTCGTTTCATTCCCTAGTCGTCTTTGCTTCACAACAAGTCATAGAATTAACCATTCTAGAGAACACAATTCCATACCGAAGAACTCAAACTATTCTGAAGAACTCTGACCACTCTAAAGAACTGTTCCAACCTCCCCATTAACAAAAAAACTAAACTCCATGTCAAATAAATATGGCCATTCCGAAAAACTCTGGCCATCAAAGTGAACTTGATTATTCCAAAGAATTGTTTCAAGCCAGAGAACCATGGCCGTCTTACCAGTGTCTGGCCATCACAAGCAATCATCCTTCAAGGATGAGCCAAGAACCTGTTAATCCTGTGAGTCTGTCCATTGCTAGAACATTGTTAGGAAGAAGTCTGTTCATAATAGGACACAGAATGATAGCCACGGGAGTGTAGCCGCAGGGGACGATAGAATAGGGGAGGAAGAGAGAATGTAATAATGATGTAAACACGAAAAATCGAGGATAGTGGACGATCATTTGGCAGCCCAAAGGGAACCCATGGTGCTGAGAGAGAGAGAGAGAAAGAGAGAGAGTGTGTGTTGATAGGGAGAGCAGTAAGCGCAACGAGAGTGGGACAGACAGGTCCCTGAGGATCGGTGGTGACTTGACGCTAACACTTGTCCACAACACCACTGACGTGAACATCGCCAGGAAAAAACATCGCATTCAGGGAAAAACACACCGAGGGAAAAAAATGCCACTGGAAAAAAATCACTTTGCAATATGCTACCGGTAAAACACCGCTTGGAAAAAAAACTGGAAAACAGTCAGTGAAAATATCCCGAGAAAACACTGATCACCGGGGAAAAAAAAACACAGAGAAAAAAAATCACTGCCAAAGAAAGCTTCGGCTTAAACACCTCTGTGAAAGTCGCTGCTTCAAGAACCCACCAAGACGACGAGCACGACACACCAACACCAGGAAAAAAAATGTAGGAAAACTACTAGAAAAATCCTAAGAACGACATTATTGGGTAAAAAAAAAAACAATAACACAAGTTAAACAAATAGTTAATTTCTATAACTGCATTCACATAGAACCAAGAAATCAAGACTTGTTTCAAGTGACTGGAAGCAATAAAGACTAATGGTGGTAAATGGAGGTGTTACCAAAACTGTGGTAATGGGAACTTGTGTACAGTTTCAGGACATTAATTAGGACTGATAAAGCCAGACTTGGCGAAACGTTTCCTTTAATTAATGTGCTAAACTGTACGCAAGTGGCCTTGTCCATCAGTAGTCATCCCAAATGGATATTTAAGACACAAGATTTCTTTCGTCCCGGGTGTAGTTGGGAAGACGACGATAGGGGTCGCTTGCCCAGATTCCAGCAACGGACTTGGAGACTCGAAAAATTCCATTCTGGGGCAGAAATCATCGGACACTCTTAGTGGGAAGTGATCCTGGGATCTCGCCAGAGGAATCCTAATCTGGGGAAGGCAGCGAAGGAGGCTCCTCCAATGGGCAAATCAGATATTTAACTGGGGGTTAATGTTACTTGCGGAATAATCTGACAAAGGCACAGATGATCCAGCCATGGGAAGCAATCTAGGGATTTCAGAAGAAAGTATAATTAATCCCAGAACTCCTAATCGGGAGGCGAATTGTGCAGAAACGTATTCGAAGGTGGTGCCCAGGGTAGGGAAAAAACACACACAAAGGGTTTAAATAAAGAAGATCCTCAAGAAAAACAGCGACTGAAGCACCAAAAGGAAGAAACAAGAGAAGAGGAAAATGAGGAGGAAGAGGAAGACCAGGAAGGACCCACCGAGGAAGGGTCTGAGGTGGACCAACGCCCAGGGAAGGCCAACATAAAGCTCCTTCAAGACATTAAATCACATTTAAATTTTCCAGGCAAGCGACAGGTGACAGCAAAATTTATTTTTTAGGTAAATCTTGCATGTGCAAAAACTAACGTCATTTACTGAATCCCGACGCTTCCACACCCTACCTACAACTGTCCTTTGTATTTTACCCAATTTACCAGATTATATGAAATTCTCTTCTTCGCGCCAAGATTTCCCTCAATTAGCTCCAGCTAAAATTAATTTGTTAACACGAGAGAGGTGTTCAGTGTTAATTAAGCCTTCAACTGTTAGGCCCAAGTGAGTGGGACAGGTGTGACAAGCTCCGAGCAGGTGCGACACGCTCCAAGCAGATGTAGCAGGGTTAGCAGCATATGTAAAACCACCCACAGGGGACAGGAACGTCCCACAACCTCTAATGAACAAGGGATAAGAATTAATTCACCTCGATTTATGGAGTCTCCAAAACACAGTTCCTTATTCATATTATTATTGATATGTGTGTGAGGACTGGAAAGCCACTGGAAGGCCTAAGTCAAATGACCATCTCATGATGTGACTATGACCTGGGCCAAGAGAAATTTTCCCCATTTCTTCTGAGCTCCTGGCTCGGTGACTTCAAGCGCTCACATTCGTAGTTGTGCCCTTGCGTAGTGGTGGGGACCGGTGGGCCCTACATACGAGCAACAAGTTATGTAAGTCTCAACAGGGCTTAGGTGCTTGGCCCTTTTTCACAAAGCATTGCCACGATGAGACGATTCTCTCTAGACTCGGAGTTCTCACACATTTATTATATTTTATAATTATGAGGCCTGATGAATAAGACACATGAGGAACACAGCCTTTCCCATCAACTTGTGGGAATTTTTTTTAGGCTGCTTTTTTTTGACAATGGCATCTTAATGGGGGAGGCTTGAACAGATGATGGCCACGCTCATTTTGTGAAATAGTATTTTTTTTGTTTTGTTTTGGTCTTGTGGGTTTTATCGTTCTTGTTCTCTTTGCGTTTGTTATTCGGTTTTAACTCGCTTGTTTTTGCGCGCGTTTTGTGTTTGTGAGACGTGTTGAATGATCTCCCAGATCAAAGTCAATTTCAAATCTCAAAACTTTACCTTTCTGTAAACCACGTTACAGCAGATGTAGAGTCGTGGTAGCGTAGCTCTGGCGTACGCTTCAGCGTGCGTAACATCGTGGGAGTTTTTTTTAGGTATGTAGCGTCGTGGAAGTGCAGTTAACTTGGTAGAATATTTTTAGCCCCGGTAGCTTGGCGTAGCTTAGTGGTAGCGCGGTTTCAACGTAGGTAGCGTGGCGGTAGCTTTGCTGAAGCAGTTCGCAGGACTCCAGTTCCTTTATCAATACTCAGCAGGAAACTTTCCATAAGATTTAATTGAGTTAATCTAACTCTCTGTCTGTCTGTCTGTCTCTCTCTCTCTCTCTCTCTCTCTCTCTCTCTCTCTCTCTCTCTCTCTCTCTCTTTCTCTCACATTTCCCTACTTCCTGTACCATCCCAAAAAGGTTCTCTCCCTCCCCCCTTACTTACCACGACAGACCTTCAAATACCCTTTACTCCTTGAAGGGAAGGGGGTCCATTGATCCTGATGAAGTGGTGGGGATATAATTTGGAGGGAACATTATAATTAGGGATTATAGGGGGGAATTGTAGGGGGAATACCCTCCATGAGCTGTGACTCAACCCCTGCAGAGATAATTAGGTGAGTACAACCACCATTGGGCAGGATGTACCTATCATTGGGCAGGATGTACCTATCATTGGGCAGGGTGTACCTATCATTGGGGAGGATGTACCTAGCATTGGGCAGGATGTACCTAGCATTGGTGCTCTGGGAGGTAGAGGAGAACCTCATACCAAGAAGTGAAAATAACGAGGCCAGAGGGAGCCCCTGGTTCAACCTGAGATGTAGAGAGGAAAGCGAAGATTTAGATCATAGAAGAACTGTATATAGGGAAGGGCAGAAGAGAACCAAGAGGTGAGCAGACTGGCCAAAAACGAATACGCAAGAATGAGGAGAGAGGCTGAGTGACGATCTGAGAATGACATAGCAGCATAGGTCAAGTGTGAACCACAACGCTTCACAGCCACGATAGTGAAAGACCCGGTAACTCGACTGAAGGAGAGCTCACGAAGGATGACAGGGAAGTCTTGAGATGTATTTAACAAGCGATTTAAAGATAACTCAGTAAAAATAAGATCAGTGCCAGAATGATTATTGAAAGGAGTACATCGACAGGTACTGGACACCATACACACACCAGGATGTCAGGAGATAAAAAAAAAACTTGATAGAACTGGATACAATAAAAACAATGAGACTGACAGTCACCATGGATCCTGCATGAGGGAGCAGAAGCCCTGTCCGTAAATGTAATCCCTGTTGAAGAAATGAGACGGGAAGCACCGAAGTACAGACCAGTTTCACTGACATGCATATCATGCAGATTAATGGAGATGATCAGGAGCATAGTACAGCACACAAAACCTGCGACATTCAGAGAGACAGAATATCCGAGAGTCTCACCTCATTCATATCAATAAATGCATAACCCACACACTTGCAACATAGGGAGCAACAGACGCACTCTTTTTTGCGTGAAACACGAATATATACATTCACATAATACAAGCAAGCCTGAGAGAACATTACGCGTACTTACAACATAGGAGTGGGTGATCTGTTCCCTGAGGAGCCGCTCCTCTGAGAGGGAGTAGCGGGCGTCGTGGGTGATAGCATCCACAGGGCCCTTCTCCACCTGGTGCTTGATGGCCTTGTATAGTAGGAACAGTGAAGGGCCTGCTTGCTCCTGTAGAGGGCAAAGAAGAAGTCAATTATTGTATTTGTACTAGTAGATCACTCTCTCTCGTTCCCTCGGGCAGACTAGATTAGTTTTCATATCCACTGACTGCGAGTCTTTTGTGATGATCTGAGTCTCGGGTAAAAGTACACAAATGCAACTAATGTGACATTATTATCATCTGATTCTCGTCATTCTCACATGATTGACTGATATTCTTATCATTCTTTCGAAATCATTCCCAAATATTTGCCACTGTTCTGCATTGTTGATTATTTATACAGTTATTTTAGAGAATTACCATTAAATGTTTGTAAAGCTGTGTTCTCAGTATTACATCTAAATCCTCGCAAGAGATTTATGTGTTCAGCAAAATTTCTGTAGGTAAGGATTTATCAGTGTCATCATTAAATCCCAGTAAATTTAGCTTTTAAACCCCCCAAAAAACAGTGAAATGGGTCGAGTGTCGGTCGAAAAAAAAAACAGACAGTGAATCAAACCTTTGTCATCCCACACACGGGTTTATCATTATAAATATATTTAGATTTATTCACTTTTTCTTTTTCTCTTCCTTTCATTTCTTCAAAGGATTGCATACTTTTCACTGATTCTAAAGAGTGGTTGACACATTTTTTAATTTGTTTTCCCTGCAAAACACTTGCTATCAATGTGTAGTGTACCTGTCATCAATGTGTAGTGCATCTGTCATCAATGTGTAGTGCACCTGTCATCAATGTGTAGTGCACGTGTCATCAATGTGTAGTGCACCTGTCATCAATGTGTAGTGTACCTGTCATCAATGTGTAGTGCACCTGTCATCAATGTGTAGTGCACCTGTCATCAATGTGTAGTGCACCTGTCATCAATGTGTAGTGCACCTGTCATCAATGTGTAGTGCACTTGTCATCAATGTGTAGTGCACCTGTCATCAATATGTAGTGCACCTGTCATTAATGTGTAGTGCACCTGTCATCAATGTGTAGTGCACCTGTCATCAATGTGTAGTGCACCTGTCATCATTGTATAGTGCACCTGTCATCAATGTATAGTGTACCTGTCATCAATACACACAACCCGCACATAGGAAAAAGAAACACATGACGACGTTTCGCTCCAACTTGGATCATTGATCCACTTGCGGGTTATTTATGTGTATTGTTCCAGTCAGGGTATTGTGTCCTTTTTGCTCTTTGTCATCACTGTGTTATCTGCCCAACACCTGTCATCAAAACCTTCCACATCTCTTGTGCAACACATCTACCGTCAACAAACATCAACTCGAAGCAACATAAATCCTTCACTTGCACTTGCAGAGTGCAGCCTCCACCAGACAGATTTCACGAGGATTACCATCATTAAATTTCCATTTTACAATGCAAAATATTTTTGCTCTGCTGCCCTGACTGAATTTAATATTATATATTAAACATGCACGATACTAGCATATATGTATATATATATATATATATATATATATATATATATAATATATATATATATATATATATATACGTGGTCCCCGGATTTCGTCAATAATTCGTTCAAGAATGTGTTCGAGTGCCGTTACCGAACGAATTTGTTCCCATAAGGAATAATGTGAATTAGATTAGTCCTTTTAGAGACCCAAAAATACACTTACATAATTGTTCGAGCTGGGAGCAGTACGAAATCGAGTCACTTATATATATATATACAGTGGTACCCCGGTTTACATATTTTTCATTCAGAATGCTGTTCACGTGCCATTACCAAACGAATTTATCTCCTTAAGAAAAGTTGTAAAATAGACTAGTCCTTTTAGGACCCCCAAAATTACACTTACAAAAGCATTTAAAAAAATAACTTACATAAAAGGGTGAGTTTGGGACCATCGTAAACCGGGGTACCATGTATATATATATATATATATATATATATATATATATATACATACATACTATATATAATCTCTCAGTCTTAGATATATCAAAATTTGCTCAGAAAATTTATCAGTTATTTGACGTAGTGTTATGAAAGGAATTTCGCTTAAATTTTCATGAGCCGAAAACGTCCCACGAAAAATTCATGTAAACAACATTGAATAAAAATAATAATCAGTTTCATAAAAAAATATTCAGGAAGATTATATTTAGAGTGATTTTAAAAGTTATTGCTGAACAGGATTTTTAAGAGAGAGAGAGAGAGAGGAGAGAGAGAGAGAGAGAGAGAGAGAGAGAGAGAGAGAGAGAGAGAGAGGAGAGAGAGAGAGAACAGTGACGTCAAGTAAATTTATGTAGCGAAGGTAAAGGTCATTAACAAGTAATTAACAACTAATTAACAAGTAATTAACTAAAGCCGAGTGACTGTTAATTATTCCAGGCGGCGTTCAGGGGTCTGTCCAATGGTCCCAGAGGACGTCAGTGGTCCCAGAGGACGTTCAGTGGTCCCAGAGGACGTCCAGTGGTCCCAGACAACATGGCTAACCTGACCTCAATGAAGCGAGGAAGTGCTTGATATTAGTGTGGAGGTCTTGATCCAATGAATTGGAGGTACCCTTTTCCTCTTCCTTGGATCGAACCTAATTACCACCTATTCGCCAGGCTGGCGAGAGCGTGTTTGATACGAGTTAATGGAGACAGGTGTTTCATAGTGCATGTTGTGTTGAAATGTGAACAAGGTAACTTTTATGAAGGGATTCAGGGGAATAGGTTAGCCAGACTTGAGTCCTGGAGGTTGTAAGAGCAGTGTTTGCACTCTGAAGGAGGGATGGGGATGTTATTGTACGGGGAGGGGAGGAGGGTAAACTGATTGTGATGTCAGCACACTTCTGGAAAGATGACGATTGAATGAATGTTGGTGAGTGTACTTTCTTCTTTGAGTCATCTTGCCTTGAAAGGCGGCGGCGAATGAATGAATGATGGTGAATGCACTTTCTTCTTTGGGTCACCCTGCCTTGGAAGAAGCGGCCATTGAATTTAAAAAAAAATAGTAATAATAATAATGGTTAGCAACCTTGAGGTAGGTGTACATGCAGAGCGTCATCCAGTTGGTGAGCATCTTCTCGACCACGCTCTCAGTCCTCCTGAGCATGAGCTGGGGATGCTTGGTGGCTACACTCTTGTCTATGAGACGCAGCAACAGCAGCCTCAGGATCTCCGTCAGGTACTCCATACGTCCTACCATCGACACCACCAGCAGCGACGCCACGTTCACTCTGTGAGGGAGACGCGAGTTATTTTGTACGTCTGTGTAAGAGAAATACTGTTGACAGGTAAGGATTTAATAGTAGTACTCAGACACCTCCGAGTACCAGGCACTGAGACACCTCCGAGTACCAGGCACTGAGACACCTCCGAGTACCAGGCACTGAGACACCTCCGAGTACCAGGCACTGAGACACCTCCGAGTACCAGGCACTGAGACACCTCCGAGTACCAGGCACTGAGACACCTCCGAGTACCAGTGCCTGGTACATCAGGGTACCAGGCACTGAAAAAAATTCTCACAAAAGCATTCGAGAGCAAAATGCTTAATAACAGAATTACTGGAAAAAAAATGTCTTGGAAAACATATAAGAGAGAGAGAGAGAGAGAGAGAGAGAGAGAGAGAGAGAGAGAGAGAAGAGCTTTCCACGGTGACTCAGCAGAAGACATCAGCCCTGGCTGTAAGACATCAAAACGTGGCTAGTAGACCATGACAAGAGCCCAACAAGTTGAAGACAGCCGCTGGTTCAATGACCCCCTCCCTCCAGAGGCCCCAGGTACGACTTACTTGTCTCTGATGTTGAAAGTTTTCTGCGCCTCCAGCGTCTCTATGAACGCCAGCAGGAAGTATCTATTAGTGATGAGCTGCTCGAACTGGATCATGGCACTGTCCATGGCAGGCCGACACCCGTTCATGCGCACCTGAAGTGCACAGAAAAATATATATAAAAAACATGTAATACCTATAATTTTCATAGGTTATTTAGTATTGAAAATATAATAAAAAGAGTAACATAATGACTTTTGACAAACTTTTCAATAAGAAGGGTGTGCTAGAAAAAGGTCTGCCTAGTATTGGCCAGTAGGCCTATTGCTATACTCCTCTATACTCATTTCATTAAAAAGATATAAAACCTCAATAACAAACTTGAGTTCAAAGAATATAAAACAGTGTAGCAGTCTCAAAATCGTAGTACATGTACTCGTTACCATGACATTTTCCAGCGGGAACTTAATAATAGTTCAGGGCGTGTTAGCGAGGGTCGTCAAGAATGGGGTGTCAGGCTTACCTTGGGGTCGCTCAGCTATTTCTTACCCAGGGATCGTGTGGAGTGTACTCGTTATGATATTTGCGGCTTATTTGCCTTACCATTAGGGGTCAGGGTCGTGAGGATTACTTTTAAGGTCGTTGAGGATGGTTAGCTATTCCTTACCGGTCGTTAGGATTTGGCTTTCTAGGTCGTTGAGGATTATAGAGCTCTTCCTTACCCAGGAGTCGTTGAGGATGGTTGAGCTCTTCCTTACCCAGGGGTCGTTGAGGATGGTTGAGCTATTCCTAACCTTGGGGTCGTTGATGATTATAGAGCTCTTCCTTACCCAGGGGTCGTTGAGGATGGTTGAGCTATTCTTTACCCAGGGGTCGTTGAGGATTATAGAGCTCTTCCTTACGCAGGGGTCGTTGAGGATGGTTGAGCTATTCCTTACGCAGGGGTCGTTGAGGATGGTTGAGCTATTCCTTACCTTGGAGTCGATGAATATGGGGAACTAGTGCTTACCTTAGGGTCACTGAGGATGGGATGGTCTGTGACGCCGGGAAAGAACACCTTCGTGACATAGCTGCGGTGGTCCAGGGTTGGGATCCCTGAGGACTCCAGGTCCGCCGTCAGGTCCGTCATGTCCGTCTGGAGCTCCGCGAACGCTGCAGTCAGGACAGGGTTAAGATATCTCCAGATATATACCAGACTCTTCGAAATATATAATACTCTTTTGATTTATTATGCCAGTGTGGGCTATTGGATTAATTTTATATCTGAAGTGCTTTTAACCCGTGTGGGTCAAGCACCGCTTGGCATGGAGGCTCGATCCTCCATCTACAAATCGCATCCTAGTCCCTTGCTAGTCACTGTTATTTCTCTCTATATATGCTTAGAAGACCAGTTTCGCCCATGCAGTGGCGAAACTGGTGAATTTCAAATCACTAATATTGTCAATAATTATCTGTGCCTGCGTTTCCATCATGTCAGTATTTTATACCATTTTCTCCTATATACGTGGGTTGGTTCATGCCACTGGCTACTGTTGCTTACAAAAAACATTCAAGAAACTTAGACTTGTTTGACGATTGTGGCTACAAAATACAGTTATAACATTTTGTTATTCTTGTAACACAAGTCTTGCACCTATAAATAATTGTAAACTGATTCAGACAAACGACGTGCCAAAGTTATTAACAAACAACGCGACACAAATTTAAAGATTCAAAACTTTCTGTTCACCATTTTCACCGTAACAATTTTTTTTTTAATTCCTAGTTGGTACTCCCTATTACTTATTTTGGTAATTATATATGTCGTGCCTAATAGGTAAAACTGGTTAATTAGCAAGAACTCATTTAAAATTAAGTCCTTTCTAAAATTTTCTCTTATACGTTCAAAGATATATTTTTTTCATTAATGTTAATGTAATTTTTTTAATTTTACACAAAAGAATCTTTGAAAACTTACCTAACCTTATTATAACAAGCGCAATTTAGTTTAGCCTAATCCAACTAAATATATTTTAGATACGTTTACAATAATTTAATAATAAACAAACACAATGAAATATATTTTTTCGTTATGTTCAGAATGATTTTGCGAAATTATTGCACGACATATATACCTGTTTATATATCACCTGTTTACTGTGATCTTTTTGCATATACTATATATATATATATATATATATATATATATATATATATATATATATATATATATATATATATATATATATATATATATACATGTATATATATATATTTATATATATATATATACATATATATATAATATATATATATATATATATATATATATATATATATATATATATATATATATATATATATATATATATATATATAAATTGGTTGTTTCAGTGTTGTTGTATACTGTAGCAGCGTTGCCAGTGCCCCGGCTAAGTTATCCTTAACTACAATTTATAGGCAATAAAAGTGTTGATGTGTGTTGTTGTTGTTGTTGTTGGTAAAGTGAGGCTGCGCCTGATGTTCGCTACGCAGATATATATTGCGTGAAGTTCCTCCACAACATATTGCCTCCTCTCACTATTTCCAATATACATCTCTCAAACCTGACGTTTTCCTTGTGTGTGTATGTGTGTGTGTGTGTGTGTGTGTGTGTACTCACCTAATTGTGGTTGCAGGGGTCGAGACTCAGCTCCTGGCCCCGGTGTGTGTGTGTGTGTGTGTATGTGTGTGTGTGTGTGTGTGTGTGTGTGTGTGTGCGTGCGTACGTGCACGCGTATGCGCAGAACTTAGACGTTTATTTAGGCTTGCATACATAACATATATTTTTTTTTTACAATAGCCTGAAGGGAATACGGATGTTATATCTCGTCTTCAGTGTTTAAACTTATTAAGTTCGGTAAAACTTCGTCCGGTTTCTGATGATATATGAAAGTTATTCTGATGTTTGAAAAAAAAAATTGTATATATTGAAGAGTTTCGTTTTATTGTAGATGAGTTAGGAATGAGACACGACACGGAATATTGAGGATGACCTGGACAACACTGCAGCTAGCTAGTATTACGACAGGTGATGCAAAACCTAGATAGGGACCTGCCATGTATTGGTGGGCAGGACTGCTGCAGTGTACCTCCAGTCTCACTAGAGCTCACTAGAGCTCACTAGAGCGTGGCCGCCTGTGCGAGACGTGCTTGGTGCTGCCCTCTACCCACATCAACCTGCTATACGCTACACCAATACCAACAATGCGGTGAAACGAAGCGACAAATGATAAACTTTTCGCCTTATGTGTTATACAAGAAGACACAGACCGCAGTGTGACACATAACACAGACTGGTAATAATAATATGTCGCCTCAATGGATTAATCTAGGATAAAGGATCTTTTTATTTAAATCCTGAACATCACACACCATCGATAGAATAATAATGACAATATGTATTACGAACTGTTATACCTTCAGGTACGTACCTAGCTCAGTGGTAACGTTTACCAACCAAAAGTAGTCCGGGTCGAATCCTGGGGGCAACAAGACGTAAGGGCAAGTCTTCTAACACCTGTTACCTTGTAGTGAACGACCAGGGTTCGAACCTGGGACGAGTTGAAACGTTGAATACGTTTCCTTACACGAGTTTCCCTCCCGTGTCACCCAACAATAAGCACCTGGGTGTTAGGTGGCTTGTGGTCCACATACTGGAGAGAACCATGGAACCCCATGGTGGGAATATACAAGTGAGTGGCACGTCCACTCTAGAGGTGATCTGTTCTTAGCTCAGAGGGACGTGTCTAGGGTTATCTGTGGACTGAACCACTTTTGCTCTGTGAAGTGAACCAAGATGCCGTCCATTGAGCAACTTTACCAGCAGCTTAAGGAGGAATTGAGGTAGCGAAGCTTGAGATTCGGCGATTGACGGAGGAAAACAAGAGGATTCGTAGTAGTCCTCCTGTTGGAAGTCTCAGGTCAGAAGGGAACCTGGGCAGTGGCCGGACTTCAAGGAACGAAGTTGAAGATCAAGAAAACGAATGGAGAGTTAGAAACGATGAAGAAGAAAGAGACTGCTGTGGAAACATCGAATGCCTTCTCCGTGCTACCCGATGAATGTGAGTCGACTACTGGGAACGTCCGACGAACGACACAAAGGAAGGTAAAAACATTGTTGTTGTTGGGGATAGCCAGGTTAGGTATATGGATAGGGCATTCTGCTTGAAGGATAGGAGTAGGAGACAGAGGTTTGCTTTCCTGGGGCTGGGATGGAGGATATTGTTAGCCGGCTTGACAACATCATGAACGGTAATGGGATCAATCCTATTATCTGCCTCAGTGCTGGAGGCAATGATGTGAGCAAGCGTAGAAGTGAGGATTTAGTTAGAAGGTACAGGACAGCAATAGACATAATTAGGAAGAAGGGGGCGCCCTGTTATATGTGGCATTTTGCCAAGAAGGAGTGTTGAAATGAATGGCTGTCCAGAGCGATTGGTATAAATTGCTG
>WNWK01011306.1:0-26128 GCA_009830355.1 Cherax destructor
AAAGCAAAAGTAATGGAACAGGGCCTGGAGACCTGGCTAATGAACAGAGAACATGTTATTTTAGTGCCAGGAATGTCTGCCTTGTTTACTCTGGACCCTATTTTGAAATTGGCATCGTTTGAAATTTGTTTGAAATTGGAAAATTGCCATTTTCTGACCACTATTTTGGGTAGATGAAACTGGTAAATAGGCGGTTTCTTGTACTCAATCGATAGAAGAAATGGAGTTCTAGCGAAATAGCTATAATTGTAGGAGACTGAAACATTGGAATTTGTCGTAAATAGGGCTCGAAGTGGGTAAAATCGCCGATGCGTCAGTGTCATAGATACAGTGAATTTTGCGAAAGCATAATTCCGTTAGTTTTCGATCAAATTTCATAATTTTTGTGGCGTTATGGTCGGAAAAAGATTCTCTATCATTTCATAAGAAAAAATTAATTTTTTTTTTCCAACAAATTTTCAACCCCAGGAACACGTTTCCGAGAAGGATTGTCGACCCCCAAAGGGTTAACTGCTGCTCGAGAGCTAGCTTCGAAAAACCTAGTTACAGCTCAGGCTAGGATGAAACAACAGTATGACAAGCGTGCTGTCTCTCGCTCTTTTAAAGCAGATGATAAGGTGATGGCTCAGAAATTAGTACCAGGTCATGCTCTACAAGCCAGGTATGATGGTCCCCTGGAAGTAGTGAAGAAGCTTACTGACGTAAATTACCTCGTACGCACGCCTGGGAAGAGAAAATCCAATCATGTGTACCACATTAATCAGTTCAAGGCATACTACGCTAATCCTCTACCTACTGCTTCTATTCTTCCTAGGACACAGGAAGAAAACGTCAAGTCTGCCTGACATCTCAAGAGGTATAGAGGTGCGTTTAGAAAATTCAGTGATGCTACAATCACTAGATAATTTTCTAAGTAACCTTGATGCTGATAAAGCAAGTAATGTTAAGAACATGATTTTGCAGTACCCTGAATTGTTTAGTGATGTTCCTAAGCGATGTACTCTGGGAATACATGACGTTGATGTACAGGGAGCTTCACCCATTAAGCAATCACCATACAGAATGAGTCCAACGAAACATAGAGCATTGAGAAAAGAAATTGACTTTTTGTTATCTCATGGACTTATTGAACGCAGTAAAAGTCCATGGGCTTCGCCGTGTATATTAGTGCCCAAGCCTGATGGTAGTTTCAGGATGTGCACTGATTACAGGAAAGTGAACTCTGTCACCTTGCCTGATGGTTATCCCCTACCTCGCATAGACGACCTGATTGATCGTGTGTCAAGAGCATAGTATGTCAGCCGTTTAGATCTCTTACGAGGATATTATCAAGTCCCTCTTACTGAACGTGCTCAAGAAATATCTGCTTTCACTGTTCAAGATGGATTGTTCAACTATCTCGTCACTCCATTCGGCTTATGTAATGCTGCTTCGTCATTTCAACGTATTATGAACGAGTTGACCTACAACTTAAACGGAGTAGAAGCCTATCTTGACGACTTAGTGGTGTACAGTGATGAATGGGAACAACACTTGACACGTCTCAGAGCTTTGTTTGAGAAACTGACACATTATAATTTCACTGTTAACTTGGCTAAGTGTAGTTTTGGTCAAGCCAAGATTACCTATCTAGGATTTTGTATAGGCCAAGGTGAGGTTGCTCCTATTGATGCTAAAGTTCGTGCTATTGCTGCTTTTCCAGTGCCACAGGATAGGAAGGTTGTGCAAAGATTCCTAGGTATGGCAGGATATTATCGCAGGTTCTGTCCCAACTTTCCTCAAGTCGCTGCTCCTCTCACTGAGCAGTCACGTGATTCCACCTGAGGTGGGAGACTGCTTCTCCTTGCTCCATCACACTACGCAGCTGGACATCGTTGAGTCAACACCTCGCTCCTATCTCTACTTGTTTTCTCGCCATTTAGACTCTGTTTGGTAGAGTATGTATTCGGTGGTGAGACGAAACATACTTCTCAGGACTTTGTGTAACTCTGTTCACAGAGGATAGACTAGACAGTGATTTTCAACGTTTTTCTGGGTTGTGTGTCACATTGACACTCTGAGATAACTCAGGTCTCTAGCTACAGCTCCTGACCTAATTCGATAAGGCATCTGTGCACCGTCACAGTCTGGGATTGTTTATGCTGAACTTAGATTCAGTAGTAAGGGAGATTTGTGACTATTTTGGAGGATCTACTGATGGTCCCCAGTTAGGGTCGATTTTCTATCTCCTTGTTCCTGACGCTGTGTTGCTGTTGCTTGTTATTTTGCTGTTCTGAGAATTGGTCATTTTACTGGTCAATCAAGCTGTTCCAATTGTCAGTTTGTTAGAGAAGCTAGCTTATGAGAAGTTGTTCAGTCGGACACTGGTTGAGTCGAGTCTTAGAGTTACCTAGAGCACACTCATACACACATTTATTCTTATTTGTATATATCTGCATTATTGTAATTACTGACATTGTACCTGATGGTACTTCAGAGTCATTTAGATATATGTGCCTTCAGCACAGTCTTATTGTATATGAGAGCAGTGTAGGAGCTAACCTCCTAATTAACCTCCCAATTCATAACTTAATGAACATCCTGATCATATGTACATTTATTTACTTTGAAACCCTAGACACTAACTTTGTTAATAAACCTTTAATTATATTTCTTTTGTTAGTACCCTACCAGTTGTAATCCTCTTGGAGCTTATTGAATATATTGGATAACTGGACCAGGATACTGACTTTGTTGCAAAAGCCCAGTAACAGGCTGGATGCTAGAAGGGCTATCCTTTCTAGTGTTCACTGGAGATGTCTATTACTAATAGATATCGTGTCATTTTGTAACTGTCAGGTTTTTCACATATTTGTACTGTGGATAGGCTGGTGTAAAAATGTAATTGGTTCATAAATGCCCTATTCGAAGGTACGGATGTGTGTCTGGACTCACAAAATTGTATTAACACGATTGCAAACAAACCACAGAACGGGTGGGGTTTGAACCTTTAGCAAGTGAGTCCTAAAACTCCATTTGTAAGCTAGAAACATGAATTGGAAATTTACCACATGAATACAGTACATATTATTTTTTCATGGGAAACAACCACTACACCTGTAAGTATTGTACACCACCTGGGAAATATGAGATAATGAGGTTTGATTTGGGGAAGGAAACATTAGCTCCAATTCCTTTAATCAAAAGCCCTTCACTGGCATCAAGGGTGGGAGCTTTGGAAATACCAGGATACAAAATATACATCATCATTCAACACTTTCACCTCACTCATACATAATCACTGTCTTTGCAGAGGAGCTCAAATACAACAGTTTAGAAGTCCCTCCAAACTGCCAATATCCCAAACCCCTCCTTTAAAGTGCGGGCATTGTACTTCCCATTTCTGAGGCTGATTATAGCTATACTTCTTGGTTCTGCCTTAATATTGGTCTATATTACTGATCAGTACTATTTCCCTGAACATATAAAATGCTCACATATTTTACTGATGTCTGTCACCATGATTATAAAATAGTGTATATAAAACAATGAGGTTCTACTCTAGCATTATAGTGTTACCTCCAAAGCCTCCAAACATGACGAGAAGGACTGGATAAAAGAACTTAAATGCAAAGGCCAAGATGTATTCATGCACCACCGAAGATATAAAAAACACCACCAGCATTGGGAAGCATCGAAGCCGTGCGCAACCTTCACCCTGTTTTCTCTGAAGGAAATGTAACAAAAAATGAAGAATAAGTCACAATACTGGAGCTGAAACAATTTACAACTAACCAACAATTCAGAAATGAAAATATATGAAATTTCAATCTCCTGAACAACAAAACTAATAATAATAATAATAATAATAATAATAATAATTTCCATAAGGTACAGTTTTCACAAAATTAGGTGACATTTAATAATACATATGGAAAGCATCTGGTTATAGAGAGCATAACTTAGCAATGGTACAAGATGGATCAAAATATTGCTTAAAGTTTCATCTATAGACTGTGAACTAGTTGTAGAAAGTCAACATTGCATAAACAACATTAAATGTACAAAGCCTAAGATTAATATGAAGATGTTACAGTTGCATTAAGTGTCAAAAACTTCCACACTTTGAAACCAGAAAGTTATTTAAAATTCTTGCTCAATATCTATAAACACTTATTTGGTAATGTTATTTGAATGAAATGGGGTTAAAAGGTGGAAATATTGTACAGTACAAAAGAATTAGTATTTAGTATACATATACATACTATATTAAATTTAATTTTTTACACTACCAAAAATTATTAAACACTGCCCCGTGGCCTGATCGCTAAAGCTCTCGCTTCACACGGCGAGGGTCTGCGTTCGATTCCCAGCCAGGGTAGAAACATTGGGCGTGTTTCTTTACACCAGTTGTCTATGTTCACCCATCAGTAAAATGGGTACCTTGGAGTTAGTCGACTGGTGTGGGTCGCATCCTGGAACAAGGACCTAATTTGCCCGAAATGCTCAGCATAACAAGGGACTTTCTATATAGTAGTATGTCATTGATGTCAGCTAGGCCTGTATACCATGTACATGTACTTGTAGTAAAGATATATATATATATATATATAAATATAAACAATTTATAGTCACTTTGAAGTTTGAATGCTTAACTAAGGAATTGGAGCTACCCTCCCATTCTGTGAATCAATACTTCCTCTCCAATACCACAGGCATTACATGACCCCTGATGCACCACATCAGTCAGGGAGTTGATCTCGACAGAAAAAATACTGAACAACCCATACAGATTTAGTACTGTACTTCACACAAATTCATATATGTAAATAATAATCCTTATGGAATTACAGTAGACCCCCGGTTTTCGTAATTAATCTGTTCCAGAGGGTTGGCTGAAATCCGAAATGGCTGAAAACCGAAGTAATATTTCCCATAAGAAATAATGTAAATTCAATTAATCCGTTCCAGACACCCAAAAATGTTAACAAAAAATACATTTTATAGAGAATAACTATAGTTTTACATACAGAAAACAATGAGAAATAAATATAAATGACTAATTTTAATGATAAATGAACATTACATACCTTTATTGAAGACTCTTGTTGGTGAGTAGTATTTATTTGTAGTCCCAGGTGGACTACATCCCAGGCGTATACCTACCAGCTACATACACTGCAGCCCACAGCCATATTATTAGCATCGACATACCATGTTCACTAACAACTACCTTCAGATGCCATCATAAACAAAGGGAGAAGTAATGAATAATTCATGCCGAGAATTGTAAACAAAAAAATTATGTATTAAGGGCAGTTACTGGGCCAATGCAGATTCATACACATTTTCTCTGAATCTGAACCAGAGAAAACGTAATGTTTACCCTCCACCGACCCCACCCCTTGATAGTATATAAACATTGTATGTTTATATGCTATGTAATGTGTTTCTTATATAATTTTGAAGAAAATATCATAGATGGATTAATGAAAATGTCTATATTAACATAGGTAGTAGGTTGGTAGACAGCAACCGCCCAGGGAGGTACTACCGTCCTGCCAAGTGAGTGTAAAACAAAAGCCTGTAATTGTTTTACATGATGGTAGGATTGCTGGTGTATTTTTTCTGTCTCATAAACATGCAAGATTTCAGGTATGTCTTGTTACTTCTACTTACACTTAGGTCACACTACACATTCATGTACAAGCATATATATATATACACACACGATTGAAGGAAAGGGAAGAATACAGGAGGGTGTTCCTAGACCGGGCCATTACAAAAACAGAACGACAGCAGCTGAGGGAGAGGACACAAAGGCAAAAGGAGCTAGGAGGAGAGACAAGGGCAGAATCAGCAGAGGACAACCAGAGCAGGGCAGAGCAACAAGAGCGAGCACACACAGAACCACCCCCAACACCCAACAACCAAGCACACTATCCCAACACAAACTACAACCCACACTCACACCCCCAAACCAACATTCCACTATAGAATCCCACAATCCACCGCCAGGTCCCCCACCCTCACAGACCCCCCAAAACACAGTGGTAGAGAGGCAACTGAAGGTATGGTACACAAATGCTGATGGAATAACAAATAAGTGGGAGGAGTGGCGCGAAAGTCAAAGAGGCATCACCGGACATAATAGCTCTCACAGAAACCAAGCTCCCAGGCATGATAACAGATGCTATCTTTCCAATGGGATACCAGATCCTGAGGAAAGACAGAGGGAACAGAGGGGGTGGAGGAGTGGCACTGCTGATCAAAAACCGATGGGATTTTGATGAGCTGGAGAGAGGAGACAGAGGAGAAGCAGGAGATTACATAATAGGAATGCTACAGCCTGGAGGTCCCAAGGTGGTAATTGCAGTAATGTATAACCCACCCCAGAACAGCAGGAGGCCAAGGCAAGTGTATGATGAGAGTAATAGAGCGATGGTTGACACACTGGCTGAAGTGGCCAGAAGGGCTCATGCGAGCAGGGCAAAGCTACTGATCATGGGTGACTTCAACCACAAGGAAATAGACTGGGAGAACTTGGAGCCACATGGGGGCCAAGATACGTGGAGGGCTAAGATGATGGAGGTGTTACTGGAAAACTTCATGTACCAACACGTAAGGGATACTACCAGGGAGAGAGGAGAGAATGAACCAGCGAGACTGGACCTAGTATTCACCTTGAGTAGTGAGGATATTGAGGACATCACACATGAAAGTCCCCTCGGGGCCAGTGATCATATGGCCAGCAGTAACAGCCTGGTTGATCAGGCTCTGGTCCAACAGGAGGCCTGGTCACAGACCGGGCCGCGGGGGCGTTGGCCCCTGGAATTCTCTCCAGGTAGACACAGTAGAGTTACAGGTGGAGGGGGAGGCAGATAGGGCCAGAAGAATGAAGCCAAACTACAAAAAAGGGGACTACGCGGCATGAAGAACTTCCTAAACGGGGTTCAGTGGGACAGAGAACTGGAAGGGAAATCAGTAAACGAGATGATGGAATATGTGACAACAATATGCAGGGTAGCTGAGGAGAGGTTTGTACCCAAGGGAAACAGAAACAACGAAAAAGCCAGGATGAGCCCGTGGTTCACCCAAAGGTGCAAGGAGGCCAAAACCAAGTGTGCTAGGGAATGGAAGTAGTATAGAAGGCAAAGAACCCAGGAAAATAAGGAGAGCAGTCGTAGAGCCAGAAACGAATATGCACAGGTAAGAAGGGAGGCCCAACGACAGTATGAGAATGACATAGCAGCGAAAGCCAAATCTGACCCGAAGCTGTTGTACAGTCACATCAGGAGGAGAACAACAGTCAAGGACCAGGTGATCAGGCTGAGGAAGGAAGGAGGGGAGGTCACAAGAAATGACCGCGAAGTGTGTGAGGAGCTCAACATGAGATTCAAAGAGGTGTTCACAGAGGAGATAGAAGGGCCTCCAGAAAGGAGGAGAGGTAGGGTACACCATCAAGTGCTGGACACAATACACACAACTGAGGAGGAACTGAAGAGGCTACTAAGCGAGCTGGATACCTCAAAGGCGATGGGGCCGGATAACATTTCTCCATGGGTCCTGAGAGAGGGAGCAGAGGAGCTATGTGTACCCCTAACAACAATCTTCAACACGTCTATTGAAACATGGCAACTACCTGAGGTATGGAAGACAGCAAATGTAGTTCCAATCTTTAAAAAAGGAGACAGGAACGTAGCACTAAACTACAGACCAGTGTCACTGACATGTACATATAGTATGCAAGGTCATGGAGAAGATTATCAGGAGAAGAGTGGTGGAGCACCTAGAAAGGAATGAGCTTATCAACGACGGCCAACACGGTTTCAGGGATGGGAAATCCTGTGACACAAACCTACTGGAGTTTTACGACAGGGTGACAACAGTAAGACAAGAGAGAGAGGGGTGGGTAGATTACATATTCCTGGACTGTAAGAAGGCGTTTGACACAGTTCCACACAGGGAAGGCACTACAATGGATCAGGGAATACCTGTCAGGAAGACAGCAGCGAGTCATGGTACGTGGCAAGGTGTCAGAGTGGGCGCCGGTGACGAGTGGGGTTCCACAGGGGTCAGTCCTGGGACCGGTGCTGTTTCTGGTATTTGTGAATGACATGACGGAAGGAATAGACTCCGAAGTGTCCCTGTTTGCAGATGATGTGAAGTTGATGAGAAGAATTCAATCGGACGAGGACCAGGCAGAACTACAAAGGGATCTGGACAGGCTGCAAGCCTGGTCCAGCAATTGGCTCCTGGAGTTCAACCCCACCAAGTGCAAAGTCATGAAGATTGGGGAAGAACAAAGAAGACCGCAGACGGAGTACAGTCTAGGGGGCCAGAGACTACAAACCTCAATCAAGGAAAAAGATCTTGAGGTGAGTATAACACCAGGCACATCTCCTGAGGCGCACATCAACCAAATAACTGATATAGCATATGGGCGCCTATTAAGATGTCGGAATGCTGTTCTTAGGTTATCTTATCTAACCTAAGAACACCATTCCGACATCTTAATAAAGAATCGTTCAGGACCCTGTACACTGTGTATGTTAGGCCCATACTGGAGTATGCAGCACCAGTTTGGAACCCACATCTAGCCAAGCACATAAAGAAGCTAGAGAAAGTGCAAAGGTTTGCAACAAGACTAGTCCCGGAGGAGAGGTTAAGGAAAATCGACCTGACGACACTGGAGGACAGGAGAGATAGGGGGGACATGATAACGACATATAAGATACTGAGAGGAATTGACAAGGTGGACAGAGACAGAATGTTCCAGAGATAGGACACAGCAACAAGGGGACACAGTTGGAAGTTGAAGACTCAGATGAATCACAGGGATGTTAGGAAGTATTTCTTCAGTCATAGAGTGGTCGGGAAGTGGAATAGCTTGGGAAGCGATGTAGTGGAGGCAGGTTCCATACATAGCTTTATGAATGATATTACATAGTGAGAGGTATGATAAAGCTCATTGAGCAGGGAGCGTGACCCAGTAGCGGCCAGTGAAGAGGCGGGGCCAGGAGCTACAAATCGACCCCTGCAACCACAACTAGGTGAGTACACCCCTCTGGGTTTTCTTCTATTTTTTTTACTAGTTCTTGTTCTTATTTCCTCTTATCTCCATGGGGAAGTGGAACAGAATTCTTCCTCCGTAAGCCATGCGTGTCGTAGGAGGCGACTAAAATGCCGGGAGCAAGGGGCTAGTAACCCCTTCTCCTTTTTTTTTTTTTTTTTTTTCAACAAGTCGGCCGTCTCCCACCGAGGCAGGGTGACCCAAAAAGAAAGAAAATCCCCAAAAAGAAAATACTTTCATCATCATTCAACACTTTCACCACACTCATACATAATCACTGTCTTTGCAAAGGAGCTCAGATACGACAGCTGAGAAAAGTCCCTCCCAGCTGTCACTATCTCAGACCCCCCCTTTAAAGTGCAGGCATTGTACTTCCCATTTCCAGGACTCAAGTCCAACTAAATCAATTAACTGGTTTCCCTGAATCCCTTCACAAAATGTTACCCTGCTCACACTCCAACAGATCGTCATGTCCCAAAAACCATTCGTCTCCATTCACTCCTATCTAACACGCTCACACATGCTTGCTGGAAGTCCAAGCCCCTCGCCCACAAAACCTCCTTTACCCCTTCCCTCCAACCTTTTCTAGGACGACCCCTACCCCGCCTTCCTTCCCCTACAGATTTATATCAGAGGCTACTGAGGAAACTTAAGGCACACGGAATAGGAGGAGAAATTTTTTCCTGGGTAGAGGCATGGTTGACTAATAGGCGGCAGAGAGTTTGCATAAATGGAGAGAAATCAGAATGGGGGCGTGTCTCAAGCGGTGTTCCACAGGGGTCAGTTTTGGGCCCCCTGTTGTTTACAATTTACATAAACGACATAGATGAGGGAATAAATAGTAGCATAAGTAAATTTGCTGATGACACCAAAATAGGCCGTCCAATTCATTCAAACGAGGACATTAGAGCACTCCAGGATGATTTGAATAGACTGATGCAGTGGTCGGAGAAGTGGCAGATGCAGTTTAATGTAAACAAATGCAAAGTTCTAAATGTTGGGCAGGACAATAACCATGCCACATATAAGCTGAATAATATAGATCTTATTACTTGTAATTGCGAGAAGGATTTAGGAGTTCTGGTTAGTAGTAATCTGAAGCCTAGACAACAGTGCATAAGTGTTCGCAATAAAGCTAACAGAATCCTTGGCTTCATATCAAGAAGTATAAATAACAGAAGTCCTCAGGTTGTTCTTCAACTCTATATATCTTTGGTTAGGCCTCATTTAGATTATGCTGCACAGTTCTGGTCACCGTATTACAGAATGGATATAAATGCACTGGAAAACGTACAGAGGAGGATGACAAAGTTGATCCCATGTATCAGAAATCTTCCTATGAGGATAGACTGAGGGCCCTGAATCTGCACTCTCTAGAAAGGCGTAGAATTAGGGGGATATGATTGAGGTGTACAAATGGAAAACAGGAATAAACAAAGGGATGTAAATAGCGTGCTGAAAATATCCAACCAAGACAGGACTCGCAGCAATGGTTTCAAGTTGGAAAAGTTCAGATTCAGGAAGGATATAGGAAAGCACTGGTTTGGTAATAGAGTTGTGGATGAGTGGAACAAACTCCGAGTACCGTCATAGATGCTAAGACGTTGTGTAGTTTAAAAATAGGTTAGATAAATACATGAGTGGGTGTGGATGGGTGTGAGCTTGTACTAGGTCAGATGCAGTGCTCCTTCCTTAAGTGAATGTAACCTGACCTGTACTAATTCCTTAAGTGGAAGTGACCTGACCAGGTGGTCGGCTGGACAATTATATGAGTGGGTGCGGTTGGGTGTGAATTGGTCCTGAATAGGTTGTGCTACTAGGTCAGATGCAGTGCTCCTTCCTTAAGTGAATGTAACCTGACCTGGCTGGGTCGGGGCATTGGCTTAAGCCGTTGGAGATTTGGACCTGCCTCGCATGGGCCAGTAGGCCTGCTGCAGTGTTCCTTCTTTCTTATGTTCTTATGTTCTTATATGCTCTCCAAGTCATTCTACTTTGATCCATTCTCTCTAAATGACCAAACCACCTCAACAACCCCTCTTCAGCCCTCTGACAAATACTTTTAGTAACTCCACACCTTCTCCTAATTTCCACATTCCGAATTTTCTGCATAATATTTACACCACACATTGCCCTTAGACAGGACATCTCCACTGCCTCCAGCCTCCTCCTCGCTGCAGCATTTGCAACCCATACTTCACACCCATATAAGAGTGTTGGTACCACTATACTTTCGTACATTCCCTTCTTTGCCTCCATGGATAACGTTTTTTGTCTCCACAGATACCTCAATGCACCACTCACCTTTTTTCCTTCATCTATTCTATGGTTAACCTCATCCTTCATAAACCCATCCGCTGACACGTCAACTCCCAAATATCTGAAAACATTTACTTCTTCCATAATCCCTCTCTCCAATGTGATATCCAATTTTCTTTATTTAAATCGTTTGATACCCTCATCACCTTACTCTTATCTATGTTCACTTTTAACTTTCTACCTTTACACACTCTCCCAAACTCGTCCACTAGCCTTTGCAACTTTTCTTTAGAATCTCCCATAAGCACAGTATCATCAGCAAAAAGTAACTGTGTCAACTCCCATTTGCATTTAATTCTCCATAATTTAATCCCACCCCTCTCCCCAACACCCTAGCATTTACTTCTTTTACAACCCCATCTATAAATATATTAAACAACCATGGTGACATTACACATCCCTGTCTAAGACCTACTTTTACCGGAAGTAATCTCCTCTCTCCTACACACCCTAACCTGAGCCTCACTATCCTCATAAAAACTCTTTACAGCCTTCAGTAACTTACTACCTATTCCATACACTTGCAACATTTGCCACATTGCTCCCCTATCTACTCTATCATATGCCTTTTCTAAATCCATAAATGCAATAAAAACTTATTTTCTAACTTTACTATATGCTTCATCATTCATCTAAACCACATTCCTTAGATCTACACATCCCTACCCACTCTAAAGCCTCCTTGCTCATCTGCAATCCTACTCTCTGTCTTACCTTTAATTCTTTCAATAATAACCCTGCCATACACTTTACCTGGTATACTCAGTAAACTTATTCCCCTATAATTTTTACACTCTCTTTTATCCCCCTTCCCTTTATATAAAGGAACTATACATGCTCTCTGCCAATCCCTAGGTACCTTCCCCTCTTTCATACATTTATTAAACAAAAATACCAACCACTACAGCACTATATCCCCCCCTGCTTTTAACATTTCTGTCATGATTCCGTCAATTCCAGCTGCTTTACCCCCTTTCATTCTACGTAATGCCTCACGCACCTCCCCCACACTCACATCCTGCTCTTCACTCCTAAACGATGTTGTACCTCCCTGGCCAGTACATGAAATTACCGCCTCCCTTTTTTCATAGACATTTAAAAGTTCCTCAAAATATTCCCGCCATCTACCCAATACCTCCAGCTCCCCATCTACTAACTCCCCTACTCTGTTTTTAACTGACAAATCCATTCGTTCCCTAGGCTTTCTTACCTTGTTTATCTCACTCCAAAAAAATTTCTTGTTTTCAGCAAAATTTCTTGACAGAGCCTCTCCCATTCTTTCATCCGCTCTTCTTTTGCACTCTCTCACCACTCTCTTCACCATTCTTTTACTCTCCACATACTCTGCTCTTCTATATGTGTTTGGAATTTAAGGCTGCTGTCAATGTGTATACCTAGGTAACTTTTGTAATATCTTGGGGCAATTTGATAAGGTTGGTTATGAGAAAGGTAGGATAGTGGTCTGTGGTGTTGTCTGTGAATATGCCTGATTTTAGAGGGTATATAGTGTTAGTCCAGATGTGGTCTAATAATGAGGTACTAGTCTTGGAGATTCTTGTAGGTTTTGATATTGTTGGTAGTAACAAGCAGTTGCTCATAGTGTTTGTGAATTCAGTTACCTGTGGGTCCTGGTCATGTAGGAGATTTATGTTGAAATCTCCTGTGAGCAGCAAATGGTCTTTGTTCATGTGTGCATCAGTTATCAGGTTACCTAGTTTTTCACTAAAGTGGTGGATGTTTGACTGTGGTAATCTGTAGATGTTTATCACTGTGAGGGGTTTTTGCAGGTCTTTTGATTTAAATTTAGCTATAATATATTCTCCATGCTCATCCCTTGTGCAAGAGTTATTGATACATTCAAGTTGATCTGAATAATATATAGTGGTACCTCGAGTTACGATGGTCCCCAAAATCGCCCTTTTATGTAAGTTTATTTTTTTAAATGCCTTTGTAAGTATATTTTTGGGGGTGTAAAAGGACTAGTCTATTTTACATTATTCCTTATGGGGATAAATTCGTTTGGTAATGGCACTTGAACAGCATTCTCGAACGAAAAAATATCGTAACTCGAGGTACCACTGTATAGCTATTCCACCCCCTTGCTGATCTGTCCTACAGTTGTGAATGGCTGTGTAACCTGGGATGGCATAGACATCTGTAGTATCAGGCTTTAGCCAGGTCTCAGTGAGTGTGATGATTGACATACATGTATTGGTCTGTAGGGATTGGAGTAGTGCTGTGAGGTCATCATAATGTTTGCTCAAAGATCTAACATTGTAATTAAAGATAGTTATGTTATTGTTGGCTCTGAGTAATGTCTTTGCTTGATCTGCTGTGTAATCTACCTGGAGTCTACCTGGAGAGAATTCCAGGGGTCAACGCCCCCACGGCCCTGTCTGTGACCAGGCCTCCTGTTGGACCAGAGCCTGATCAACCAGGCTGTTACTGCTGGCCGCATTACAGTTGCTGTTGGAATCATGTAAGTCATTTAATAATAGGTTGATATCAGGATCAATGCCTGTAATCATAGGATTTAAGAGTGATTCTATAACTAGACTTGAGAACAATGGATTATGCTAAACTTAATAATATGGTACTAGATTAAATTCTTACTGACTATTGGATTATTACAATTTTGAAAATTTTTTCACAGAGATGTAGGATATTTGAACAATGTTGATGATATACTAATTGAACTGGCTAATGAATGGTTGGAATAATTTCTATGAATAGTATTAAATTGATTTTGATTCAATATTGCACTGGTTGAAACTTTTAGTTTATAAAAGGCAATAAGAGGTAAATGAATGCAAAGAACTATTGGACTAATAGTAAAAATGGTTTTGATCAAATTTTAAGTAAATAAAGTGATTGAAATTGGCTAATGGTAAAAAAGGTATTTAAAAAATATAAGCAAATAATTGCAATTATTTGGTAGTTGCTTCTAATACAAGAAATATAAAGTAAGTTACATATACAATGAGGTAGTTGTTTTAATACAAGAATACAAAATAAGTCACACAAATTACCACAATTTTATAAAGTGGAGTGGACTAATAGTAAAAAGGTTTTAATTAATTTCAAGTAAACAGTGATTACTAATTCTGTAAATAGTTAAGGTTGGGAAATGGTAACGGTAAATATGTATTAAGAAATAAAAAACAAACTGTTACAAATACGGAAAAAGATATATATAAAATACAAAATAAGTCACACAATCAAAATTTGTGAGAAATTTAAGATAGTGAGGTAGCAGTTACGAGAACAATTATGAATTTAACTACACTAACATACAATCAATTTTGTGAGAAATTTAGGATAGTGAGGTAGCAGTTATTGGAACAATTATTGCACTAACGTAGTCTAAGGATTTGGTCATTGAGGTTAATCAGTCTCTGTAAAGTTAGCATCTCGAAGGAAGTTGGACAGTTCATTTTCATTCGTGATATAGTAAGCACGGCCTACATTTGTTTTCCTAATTAGGATTTTCCCATCCCATGTGATGCACTGGTGGATTTTGTCATTATTCTCACGTTTAAGTTTTCTTATTCTGTATACAGTGGTCCCCCGAGTTTCATAAAAACTTCACTCCTGAAGCCTGCTCAAGCGCCATTACCGAACGAATTTACTCCCTTAAGGAAAAATGTCACATAGGTTAGTCTATTTCAGACCCCCAAAAATACACTTCCACAAGCACTTACAATAATATACTTACATAATTGTACGATTTCCGGGGTGTATGAAACTCGGGGGTCCACTGTAGTAGGTTCTGACGTTTTTTTGTGAGACACTCATTTACATAAAGATCTTTTTTTGCACTAATTGATGACTTTATTAGATCATTTTTCCTGTCTTTCATGTGAAATCTAAGCATAACACTGTTTTCTACCCTGGGTGCCAAGTAATCGTGATTCTGTTATCTCTGATGCTCGTACTATTACATTTAAGTGGTCTTTTATGGTCTGAAGAGTAGCATCTTTGCAGTTGGTATAAAGAATGTCATTATATATGTGGCAGCGTCGGCGGGGAACAAGAGTTTGTCTGGACACAGGACAAAATACTCCTTGAATATTTCGCTAATATCAACTCTACGGCTTATTTATCTATCACAATTCATCTGACATAATAAACAATATAAATAACATAGAAACCTGATATATACTCTAGAATGAATAAAATATGTCATTATGTGACAAGTGGAGGCGGCCACAACCGCTCCCGCATTGTTGTGGTATTCACTGCCATCTAGTGACGGCCTTTCGAAGCCGTCTATTATTATAATTATTATATAGTACACTATTATTATATATATATTATTATTATACATATTATATTATTATTATACATATTATATTTTTATTATATATTATATTATTATTACAATATAAATAATTTGGAATTTTTATTCACACAAAAAAATAGAAGATTTGCTGTTATGCAGACTACTGCATTATTGAAATAATTGTATTAGTATTAATAACCCATTCATGACTGCATACTGGAATGGAGGTGACGTCATTTGTTTACTCCTGAACATCGCCAAAGAATTGAACATTTCTGTTACTTTGAGCTCAATTTCAAGGTACTTTTCATAGTGAAACCAATCAAAATCACATCTATTTCTGTAATATATCTTCCATTATATCAAATGAGGCCAAAAAAAAATGAGAATACAACCATAAAAACCATAGAAAAATACAGCTAAGCTGAGACTAATGCCTTAGAAGTGAACTCCGTTATTTATGGTCCGATTTCTTTCATTTTTGGTGTACGTTAAGAAGCATCTTTCCATCATACATTGCACAAGTTTCAATAAAATAGTCCAACAAAAAACTGAGATCCAATTCCTTAGATCAAGAGCAAGAGCCCCTCACCAACGTCAAGGAACCTCCCTTGAGGCCCGCTCGCATCTGGAAATTTCGCTCGCATCTGGAAGGAAAACATCGACAGAGCGACTGCTCGTATCTGGAAAAACTCGTACGTGGATGCACTCGTAAGTGGAGGTTCCACTGTACTGTATGTATATGTTAATCTAAAACCTTTGAAGAGTACAATGTTTAATTTGTTCAATAACTGCAAACATTCTGTATTCACTAAGACAAAGTAAATACAGTGGACCCCCGGATTTTGTAGTCGTCGGATTTCATAATATTCGGTAACTGTAACGTTTTTTCGTCAAAATATTGGCTCGGTGATCGTCATTTAACTCGGTAATAGTCATTCGTCCTGAGCAGCGGCCCAATGGCTCGACACACCATTTACAGTCAGTGTGCCATTGTTTACCAGCCAGTGAGCACGATCCCACGCGTTCATACGATACATTTCGTAATATTCCATTTGTTTTAGTGCTTGCAACTGCTAAATAAGCCACCATGGGCCCAAAGAAAGCTAGTGCCAGCCCTTTGGTAAAGAAGGAGAGAAACACTATACTATAATTCAAGAAAGACATCATTGCAAAATATGAAAGTGGAGTACGTGTGGAAGAGCTTGCCAGGTTGTATAAGAAACCCCATACAACCATCGCTTCCATTGTGACCAAGAAAAAGGAAATCAAGGAAGCTGTTGTTGCAAAAGGTGCAAATATGCTCACAAAACAGAGATCGCAAATACTCGAAGATGTGGAGACTTTGTTGTTGGTGTGGATCAACCAAAAACAGTTAGCAGGAGATAGTGTTATGCAGTTGATAATTTGTGAAAAAGCAAGGCAGTTGCATGATGATCTCGTAAAGAAAATGTCTGGAACTAATGTTGATCTTAGTGAATTTAAGGCCAGCAAAGGCTGGTTTGAGAGATTTAAGAAAAGTAGTGGCATACACAGTGTATACCTGGAGAGTTCCAGGGGTCAACGCCCCTGCGGCCCGGTCTGTGACCAGGCCTTATGTTGGATCAGGGCCTGATCAACCAGGCTGTTACTGCTGGCCGCACGCAGTCCAACGTACGAACCACAGCCTGGCTGGTCAGGTACCGACTTTAGGTGCCTGTCCAGTGCCTGCTTGAAGACAGCTAGGGGTTTATTGGTAATCCCCCTTATGTATGCTGGGAGGCAGTTGAACAGTCTTGGGCCCCTGACACTTATTGTGTTGTCTCTGAACGTGCTAGTGGCACCCCTGCTTTTCATTGGGAGGATGTTACATCGTCTGCCGAGTCTTTTGCTTTCGTAGGGAGTGACTCTTGTGTGCAAGTTTGGTACTAATCCCTCTAGAATTTTCCAAGTGTATATAATAATGTATCTCTCCCGCCTGCATTCTAGGGAGTACAGGTTTAGGAACTTCAAGCGTTCCCAATAATTGAGGTGGTTTATCGCAGTTATGCGTGCCTTGAAAGTTCTCTGCACATTTTCTAGGTCAGCAATTTCACCTGCCTTGAAAGGTGCAGTTAGTGTGCAGCAATATTCCAGCCTAGATAGAACAAGCGACCTGAAAAGTGTCAACATGGGCTTGGCATCCCTGGTTTTGAAGGTTCTCATTATCCATCCTGTCATTTTTCAAGCAGATGCGATTGCTACAGTGTTATGGTCCTTGAAGGCGAGATCCTCTGACATGATCACTCCCAGGTCTTTGACATTAGTTTTTCGCTCTATTGTGTGGTTGGAATTTGTTTTATACTCCGATGAGATTTTAATTTCCTCACGTTTTCCATATCGGAGTAATTGAAATTTCTCATCGTTGAACTTCATATTGTTTTCTGCAGCCCATTTAAAGATTTGGTTGATGTCTGCTTGGAGTCTTGCAGCGTCTTCAATGGTGGACACTGTCATGCAGATTCGGGTGTCATCTGCAAAGGAAGAACTGGCACTGTGGCTTATATCACTGTCTATGTCCGATATGAGGATGAGGAACAGGATGGGAGCGAGTACTGTGCCTTGTGGAACAGAGCTTTTCACCGTAGCCGCCTCAGACTTTACTCTGTTGACTACTACTCTTTGTGTTCTGCTTTTGTTCAACTATTGAGTTTAGATAAATGGGGATTGTACATATAAGCAGGGAGACAGGGAATACAATCAACTGACGAAACAGAATATAACTTACAATATAGTTCAGAGGACAGTTCACCACAGGAACTCAGTCACACTTCTAGCCACAGGTCCCAAGACCTGCTCCAACAGAACTCTGCCCAGTGTCTCCAACAGTCTCCTCCAGAGACTCTACAGCAGCTCTCTCCCAGAGCTCTGTACACCGGCAGCCGCTCTGCTAGAATCTCGTGCCCAGAGCTCTGCCCGAATGTCCCTCTCTAGTTGTTTCCTCGGCCTTATATGGTCCTCCAAGCATCCCGCCAATGAGGAGTGTAGCACGTGCTATGACCTGACGCCAAAACCTGACGCTAGTCCAAAAGACAAAAGACCTGAGACTTAAGTCGAGAGGCGTGTCTGACAGCTATTTACGAAGGGCAGGTGTTGCTGATTAGGTAGACCTCACAAGCACACTGACTACATCACATCCCCCTTTCCCATAAGGTGTAGACCACGTGTTACGACCTGACGCCAGGCAAGAACAAAAGACCTGAGGCTTAAGCATGGAGGCGTTGCTGACAGCTATTTGCCAAGGTAAGGTGTGGGTAATTAGCTGGACCTCACAAGCACACTGACTACATCACAAGGAAATTATAGATCCATCTACCAACTTTTCCTGTTATTCCTTTATCACGCATTTTGTGTGCTATTACACCATGGTCACACTTGTCAAAGGCTTTTGCAAAGTCTGTTATATAACATCTGCATTCTGTTTGTCTTCTAGAGCATCCAGAACCTTGTCGTAGTGGTCCAGTAGTTGGGACAGACAGGAGCGACCTGCTCTAAACCCATGCTGCCCTGGGTTGTGTAATTGATGTGTGGTAAGGCATGGCAAGACTGCAAGTTCTGATAAATGTGCGGGTGAAAAATATGTGCAGGAATTCAAGGGGTACATAGAGGCTGAACAATTCAAACCCCAACAAGTGTTTAATTGTGACAAAACAGGCCTCTTTTGGAAGAAAATGCCAAAGAGGACCTACATCAAGAAGGAGGAAAAGGCACTGCCAGAACACAAGCCTATGAAAGACAGGCTAACTCTCATGTTCTGTAGTAATGCTAGTGGGGATTTCAAAGTGAAGCCTTTACTGGTGTATCACTCTGAAAATCCCAGAGTGTTCAAGAAAAACAGTGCCGCCAAGGCTAATTTGTGAGTGATGTGGAATTCTAACAGTAAGGCATGGGTCATGAGGGAAATTTTCCTTGATTGGTTCAATGAAGTGTTTGGCCCCAGTGTGAAGAAATACCTCCTGGAAAATAAAATGGAACTCAAGTGCCTCTTGGTAATGGACAATGCTCCTGCTCATCCTCCAGACTTGGATGACCAAATGGTGGAGGAGTTTCGTTTCACCACAGTGAAGTTCTTGCCCCCAAATACCACTCCTCTCATCCAGCCCATGGACAAGCAGATTATTGCAAACTTCAAAAAACTGTACACCAAAGCAATGTTTCAAAGGTGCTTTGATATGACCTCAGACACTGCATTGCCCCTAAGAGAGTTCTGGAAAGATCACTTCAGTATCCTCCATTGCATAAACCTTATAGGTAAGGCTTGGGAGGGAGTGACTTCCAGGACTTTGAACTTTGCTTGGAGAAAATTGTGGCCAGAATGTGTCCAAGAGAGGCATTTTGAAGGGTTTGGGGCTGACCCTGAGGAGCCTATGGCAGTTGTGGAAAGTATTGTGGCATTGGGGAATTCCATGGGGTTGGATGTGAGTGGCAAGGATGTGGAAGAGTTGGTGGAGGACCACAATGAAGAGCTAACCACTGAAGAGCTGCAAGACCTTCATCTGGAACAGCAACAGACCACAGCTCGGGAAATTGCTTCAGAGGAGGAGAAAGAGAGATGGAAGAAGGTGCCTTCTTCAAAGATTAGGGACATTTGTGCAAAGTGGAGTGAGGTGCAAACATTTATGGAGGAACATCACCCTAACAAAGCTGTTACAGGCCATGTCTGCAACATGTTCAATGACAATCTTATGTCCCATTTTAGGGAAATTTTAAAGAGACGCCAGAAACAGAGCTGTCTGGAAAAAAATTTTGAGTGACAGGGGTCCAGTGACTCTCAAGCTGGTCCTAGTGGCATTAAAAAACAAAGAAGGGAAGTAACACCGGAAAAGGACTTGGTACCTGAAGTCTTTATGGAAGGGGATTCCCCTTCCAAACAATAGTAACTCCTCCATCCTCTCCCCTCTTCCCGTCTTCCATACATCAACAAGTCTTCAATAAAGGTAAGTGTCGTGTTATTATTGTTTTATTCTTCATATCTCATTGTTTTCTGTGTAGGTAAATGTATATTTCATATAAAAAAACTTTTTTTTTAATACTTTTGGGTGTCTAAAACGGATTAATTGGATTTACATTATTTCTTATGGGGAAAATGAATTCAGATATCGTCAAATTCGGGTTTAGTCACACTCTCTGAAACGGATTAATTACGATAACCGGGGGTCCACTGTATTCACCATACAGTACATACAATACGAGATATACCTCCGAGAGTGGGAAGGTAAGAAAGGGTGGGAGAACAATGGGAGAAATAAGCTTCTCAGTGTGGGAAGGTAAGAAAGGGGAGGGAGAACAATGAGAGATATAAGCTTCTCAGTGTGGGAAGGTAAGAAAAGGGAAAGAGAACAATGGGAGATACAAGTTTCTCAGTGTGGGAAGGTAAGAAAGGGGAGAGCGAACAATGGGAGATATAAGCTTCTCAGTGTGGGAAGGTAAGAAAGGGGTGGGAGAACAACGGGAGATATAAGCTTCTCAGTGTGGGAAGGTAAGAAAGGGGTGGGAGAACAACGGGAGATATAAGCTTCTCAGTGTGGGAAGGTAAGAAAGGGGTGGGAGAACAACGGGAGATATAAGCTTCTCAGTGTGGGAAAGTAAGAAAGGGGAGGGAGAACAACGGGAGATATAAGCTTCTCAGTGTGGGTAAGTAAGAAAGGGGAGGGAGAACAATGGGAGATATAAGCTTCTCAGTGTGGGAAGGTAAGAAAGGGGAGGGAGAACAACAGGAGATATAAGCTTCTCAGTGTGGGAAAGTAAGAAAGGGAAGGGAGAACAACGGGAGATATAAGCTTCTCAGTGTGGGAAAGTAAGAAAGGGGAGGGAGAACAATGGGAGATATAAGCTTCTCAGTGTGGGAAAGTAAGAAAGGGGAGGGAGAACAACGGGAGATATAAGCTTCTCAGTGTGGGAAGGTAAGAAAGGGGAGGGAGAACAATGGGAGATATAAGCTTCTCAGTGTGGGAAGGTAAGAAAGGGGAGGGAGAACAATGGGAGATATAAGCTTCTCAGTGTGGGAAGGTAAGAAAGGGGTGGGAGAACAACGGGAGATATAAGCTTCTCAGTGTGGGAAAGTAAGAAAGGGGAGGGAGAACAAGAGGATATAAGCTTCTCAGTGTGGGAAAGTAAGAAAGGGAAGGGAAAACAACGGGAGATATAAGCTTCTCAGTGTGGGATGATAAGGAGGGAAAACATTACAACTTGTATATTCTGAAGATTAGCTTAACCTAAAGAAGTTAATACCTAGTAAACTATGTCATGCACTTAAATTAACATTCCAAGAAACAATGTAACATTTGACATACTGGTTGAGCTAGTCATATATCCTACATTAAACTGTTCTAAGTGTACTAAAACTGACCTGCCAGTAAACAATGTCCCTGTACACATATTCGTACAGCCAATCATGTACTACGCAGTTCCAAGTTCGGTAGAAGCGAGCATAGGACGTCGAGTTCCACCAATCCTGGAATAAAGTCATTAATGTATAACATACAGGTGGGCCCCGCTTTACAGCACTTCGTTTTACGACATTTCACTAATACAGCGGTTTTCAATTTTACACATTCTTCATTTATTCAGACTTCCTACAATAAATATATTCACCACTCACTATAAGCTCAGGACAAAAATATTTTAGGGTAAGTAATGTGCATACTGTATATGCATTTTTCAGACCTAGCTCTATTGCTCACTTATTATATGATAGTGTAAAATTTTTATCACTCTTTTACATATGCATTTGAAAGAAAAAAATAAATAAAAATATAATAATTATGATTCGCTTTACAGCAGTAGCCCATATCCTAACTTGCTGTATAAGCGGGTAAGTTTATTCAGGTACAGACACAATTTTTTTTTTTTTCAACAAGTCGACCGTCTCCCACCGAGGCAGGGTGACCCAAAAAGAAAGAAAATCCCCAAAAAGAAAATACTTTCATCATCATTCAACACTTTCACCTCACTCATTAACAAACAAACAAACAAATTTTATTTCTTCGCAATTTTACATAGAATATTGGAGAAATTGATTGAGTTTGTCTTGTTTAAATATTGTTCAGATTACAATATGATAATATTTCATTGTTCAATTTACATTGAGGTGATACTACATTGTAACAAGTGTTTAGTAGGATGGTATTTAATAGTAAAAATTGAAATTAACTTAAGGAAAATAACACTTGACATTTTTAAAAGTAATTTACAGAAGGCGTATTTAGTTTAGGGTGAGTAGGTGGTAATATAATAGTAATGTAATGGTAAAAATTGAAATTATCTTACAGGAAAATAATATTGAGCATTTTTTAAAGTAATATAATAGAACATAATACAGTGGTACCTCGACTTACGATGGTCCCCAAACTCACCCTTTTATGTAAGTTTATTTTTTTAAATGCTTTTGTAAGTGTAATTTTGGGGGTCTAAAAGGACTAGTCTATTTTACAACATTTCTTAAGGAGATAAATTCGTTTGGTAATGGCACTTGAACAGCATTCTGGAATGAAAAAATATCGTAAGTCGAGGTACCACTGTACGTAGTAAAAATGAAAATTATCACTGTCTTTGCAGAGGAGCTCAGATACGACAGTTTAGAAGTCCCTCCAAACTGCCAATATCCCAAACCCCTCCTTTAAAGTGCAGGCATTGTACTTCCCATTTCCAGGACTCAAGTCCGGCTAACTGAACACACATAAATACAGTTACATAAATTATCATACTACATAGTAGCATTGTGTGTAGATTACCTAGGATAACCCAAAAAAGTAAGACAAATTGACTTATTTCCACTGGGGTCCTTCTGTATAGTGTTTACTCTTGTATTAATAGAGAAACAGGTTTAATATAACACAGCCAAGATACTGCCCATACAAACCACATTTCTTCTTCTTCTTTCAACACGTCGGCCGTTTCCCACCAAGGCGGGGTGGCCCAAAAGGAAAAACGAAAGTTTCTCTTTTTACAATTAGTAATATACACAGAAGAAGGGGTTACTAGCCCCTTGCTCCCGGCATTTTAATCGCCTCTTACGACACGCATGGCTTACGGAGGAAGAATTCTGTTCCACTTCCCCATGGAGATAAGAGGAAATAAGAACAAGAACTAGTAAGAAAATAGAAGAAAACCCAGAGGGGTGTGTATATATATATGCTTGTACATGAATGTGTAGTGTGACCTAAGTGTAAGTAGAAGTAACAAGACATACCTGAAATCATGCATGTTTATGAGACAAAAAAGACACCAGCAATCCTACCATCATGTAAAACAAATACAGGCTTTCGTTTTACACTCACTTGGCAGGACGGTAGTGCCAAGATACTGCCCATACAAACCACATTTACAGTCATAAAATCATTTTTTTTTTTTCAACAAGTCGGCCGTCTCCCACCGAGGCAGGGTGACCCAAAAAGATAGAAAATCCCCAAAAAGAAAATACTTTCATCATCATTCAACACTTTCACCTGACTCATACATAATCACTGTCTTTGCAGAGCGCTCAGATTCTACCGTTACCTTTGATATACCTTTGAAGAGTTTCGAGAGTTTATCTACTCTCTGAGCCCGGCCGTGGGCCAGGCTCGTCTGGTGCTTGCCTGGTCAACCAGGCTGTTGCTGCTGGAGGCCCGCTGCTCCACATATCCATCACAGCTTGGTTGATCTGGCACCCGATGAAGATACTTGTCCAATTTCCTCTTGAAGGCTTTTACACTGGTTCCAGCCATGTTTCGGATATCTTCTGGTAAGATGTTGAATAGTCTGGGACCCCGGATGTTAATACAGTGCTCCCGTATTGTCCCCACCGCACCCCTGCTCCTCACTGGGATTATTTTACACTTTCTCCCATATCTCTCACTCCAGTATACGTTGTAATGGCAGTGTGCAGATTTGGGACCAGGCCCTCAAGTACTTTCCAAGTATATATTATCATGTATCTCTCTCTCCTCTGCTCCAATGAGTACATGTTCAAGACTTGAAGGCGTTTCCAATAATTTAGATGTTTCAATGGCTCAATGTCAGCCGTAAACGATCTCTGAATTTGTTCCAGCTCTGATATTTCTCCTGCCCTGAACGGGGCCGTCAGCACAGAGCAGTATTCTAAGTGAGGGAGCACTAGCGATTTGAAGAGTGTCACCATCGGCATTATTTCCCTTGTTTTGAAAGTTCTCAATACCCACCCCGTCATCTTCCTGGCTGTTGTGATCTTTGTCTTGTTATGGTCTTTAAAAGACAGATTTTTTTTTTTATTAACACTTCGGCCGATTCCCACCAAGGCAGGGTGGCTCAAAAAAGAAAAACTTTCATCATCATTCACTCCATCACTGTCTTGCCAGAGGGGTGCTTTACATTACAGTTATAAAACTGCAACATTAACACCCCTCCTTCAGAGTGCAGACACTGTACTTCCCATCTCCAGGACTCAAGTCCGGCCTGCCGGTTTCCCTGAATCCCTTCATAAATGTTACTTTGCTCACACTCCAACAGCACGTCAAGTATTAAAAACCATTTGTCTCCATTCACTCCTATCAAATACGCTCACACATACTTGCTGGAAGTCCAAGCCCCTCGCACACAAAACCTCCTTTACCCCCTCCCTCCAGCCTTTCCTAGGCCAACCCCTACCACGCCTTCCCTCCACTACAGATTTATACACTCTTGAAGTCATTCTGTCTCGTTCCATTCTCTCTACATGTCCGAACCACCTCAACAACCCCTCCTCAGCTCTCTGGATAATAGTTTTGGTAATCCCGCACCTCCTCCTAATTTCCAAACTCTGAATTCTCTGCATTATATTCACACCACACATTGACCTCAGACATGACATCTCCACTGCCTCCAGCCTTCTCCTCATTGCAACATTCATCACCCATGCTTCACACCCATATAAGAGTGTTGGTATAACTATACTCTCATACATTCCCCTCTTTACTTCCATGGACAAAGTTCTTTGTCTCCACAGACTCCGAAGTGCTCCACTCACCTTTTTCCCCTCATCAATTCTATGATTCACCTCATCCTTCATAGATCCATCTGCTGACATGTCCACTCCCAAATATTTGAATACATTCACCTCCTCCATACTCTCTCCCTCCAATCTGATATCCAATTTTTCGTCACCTAATCTTTTTGTTATCCTCATCACCTTACTCTTTCCTATATTCACCTTCAATTTTCTTCTTTTACACACCCTACCAAATTCATCCACCAACCTCTGCAACTTCTCTTCAGAATCTCCCAAAAGCACAGTGTCATCAGGAAAAAGCAACTGTGACAACTCCCACTTTGTATTTGATTCTTTATCTTTTAACCCCACACCTCTTGCCAAGACCCTCGCATTCACTTCTCTTACAACCCCATCTATAAATATATTGAATAACCACAGTGACATCACACATCCTTGTCTAAGGCCCACTTTTACTGGGAAATAGTCCCTCCCTCCTACACACTCTAACCTGAGCCTCACTATCCTCATAAAA
>WNWK01011306.1:26228-40177 GCA_009830355.1 Cherax destructor
GTTGTTTGTGAATATCAAATCTAGGGTATTTTCATTTCTAGTGGGATCAATTATCTGTTGGTTTAATGAGTACTTTTCACAAAGCCTCATTAGTTCCCTGATATGTGCCTGTTGAGCCAGGGTACTTCCAGGAGATATTTCTGGTATAACATTATGTTGCCTCATCTTCCATTTTACATGAGGAAGATTAAAATCTCCAAGGATTAAGATGTTTGGGGTGGGATTCTCTAGCCTATCCAGGTAGCTATCTATCTTCCTTAACTGCTCTGTGAATTCCTCCGCAGTTGCTGATGGTGGTTTGTATACTAGGATAATTACTAGATTCCTATTTTCCACTTTAATGCCGAGGATTTCTACTATATTATTCGTAGCGTTCAACACTTCTGTGCAACAGAGAGTATCTTTTACATAGAGTCCTACTCCTCCCTGTGACCTATTAATTCTATCACATCTATATATGTTATAGTTTTCTATCTGAATCTCTCCGTCCAAAACATCCCTTGTATGTGTTTCTGTAAATGCTCCAAACATGGCATTCGCTTCTGATAGGAGTCCACTAACTTTGTCATTTTTATTTGATTTCAGACCCTGAATATTTGCAAATATGAAGCAGGAGTTACCATTTGGGATGTTTGGTCTTTCTTTGTGTTTTGTTAGAACCACTGGTGATGTCCTACCTAGTAGTCCCTCCAAACTGTCACTATCTCAGACCCCTCCTTTAAATTACAGGCATTGTACTTCCCATTTCCAGGACTCAAGTCCGGCTAAATCTATAATAACCGGTTTCCCTGAATCCCTTCACTAAATATTACCCTACTCACACTCCAATATCTCGTCAGGTCCCAAAAACCATTCGTCTCCATTCTCTCCTATCTAACACGCTCACGCACGCTCGCTGGAAGTCATATTATATTGATAAAATAAAAGCAATTACTGCCACACTTTAAGTATATAATGAGGTGATGAAGGAAGTCTTCCACTCACAGTATGTGATGGAGTGAAGGAAGTCTTCCACTCACAATATGTGATGGAGTGAAGGAAGTCTTCCATTCACAGTATGTGAAGGGGTGAAGGAAGTCTTCCACTTATGGTATGTGATGGAGTGAAGGAAGTCTTCCACTCATGGTATGTGATGGAGTGAAGGAAGTCTTCCACTCACAGTATGTGATGGAGTGAAGGAAGTCTTCCACTCACAGTATGTGAAGGGGTGAAGGAAGTCTTCCACTCATGGTATGTGATGGAGTGAAGGAAGTCTTCCACTCATGGTATGTGATGGAGTGAAGGAAGTCTTCCACTCACAGTATGTGATGGAGTGAAGGAAGTCTTCCACTCACAGTATGTGATGGAGTGAAGGAAGTCTTCCACATAAGTGGAAGATGAGTGATGGGTCAAAGAAAGAAGGCAGCAAGTTGTAAGATTTACAAAGCACTGACATAAGAGCTCATTTAACAATACACTGACAAAGGTTATGTACTGTACAGCCTTACACACTAACACTCAAAAACCAAGACTATCCTACAAAAATATAAATTACTCACACTAACAAGCAAGCAAAAATACTATCACAATGAGAGCTTACCTTATAGAACATTCTGTCAGCAAAGCGCATCATTTCAGCAAATGCATTCAGCCAGGCATGAAGGATGGCAAAGAAACCACACAAAAGTACCAGTGAGCCGGGAAACATGCATGAAAATACTGCCACCATCAGGTTGGTCTGTAAACAACGGATATACATTATTGGGAGTTGACCAGTGTGTTGAAAAAATAGATGTTGCTTCTAGGAAAGAAATGAAATATTTGTCATGAAGTTATTTGTTGCTACTGTTTAACTTACATTTAGTAAAAAAAATTCTTCTTTTGTGTCATATTAAGTATATATCATGACTTTTTTTTAACAGCATCAGTCACTTCCCACCAGGGGTAGGTTGATCCAAAGAAAGAAACACCCACCATCCACAAAATCATGCCCATCTTTCAGAGCATATGCATTTTATTTTCCAACTCCAGTTTCCCTGAATTCCTTCATGAATGTTACTTTGATCAAACCCCAACAGTATGTCACATTCAAAACCCACTTGTCTACTCTGATCTAACTCAATTACACATGCCTGATGGATCTTCAAACCCCTACTACTCACAAACCATCTTCACCACTAACCAACAATTAATCCTAGTCCATTTTCAAGTCACATCTGGACCAGACCATTGTCTAGTTTCTTCTCAAAACTGCAGGCTAGATATTAATTGTTTAAGTCACTCTATTGCAATGTTTATTCTTTTCTTTCTTCACACCTTACCTCCAACCAATTCTGGATGGTCCCCTTTCCTCCTCCAATTCTTGCCAAACTTTATATACCATCTTAGCCAGTCTACTATGCTTCATCCCTTCTAAATAACAAAATCATCTAAACAACCTCTCCTTTGTTTCCTGAATTATATATTTTTTTAGCAGCAACACCTTAACCCTTTACCGGGCAGGACCGTGTACAGACGGTCCTAAACACGTGTTTTTGCGCGTGTCATCCTACTCCCCCAGCGCATCTAGGTTCCCATTCTCTATATCTGACCAATCACAAGCCTTCTGTGAGTCGCTCCAGCTAAGTGAGACCGGCATCTGCTCGCTTCCCATTGGTTGAGAGACCAAAATGTAAACACTTCTCGCTTGGCATCACCCAGAGCCGAATTTTTGCTCTTGTTCCACTCATATACACTGTGATTATACTCTCTACAATGTCGGTAAGTACTAATTGTTGTGTCCAGTGTGTAAATGAATAGTTTAGGCATATTTTGAGATATATATCAGGAGTTAGATATGCATAATATGAGTGTACCATGCAATTGAAAAAGTGCAACAAAAGAGGACCGTGTACAGACGGTCCCGCCCGTCAGGGCCACATTTTAAATTTCAGTAAATAAATATTTATATAAAAATTTCTAGTGCATATATGAATTCTGTAGTGGTCTGGGTGTGTACAGAACATTCTTATTGTCATTCCAGATCAATGAGAAATTGTTCTATTGTGAACCCTTCAACAGAAGTTCAAATATCTCTGCATTTTGTGGAAAGTGACTCAGATCCAGAACCAGATGACCTGTTGCCATCTCCAGTGCAGTACCAACGTGCAGAAAGGCCTGATGACAGTGTGAGGTTTGACCAAAATGATAGGTTTGATAAAATGCAAGGTCACTGGCCAGTGCAAGGCAGAATATTTACATGCAATTATTGCAGCAAAACGAAAAATCATGTCACATCCTCATTTTTGTGTGCCGTATGCAAGGTAAATCTATGCATCAAGAAGGAAAGAAATTGCTTCATAGCCTTTCATTGTAGCAATTAGTGATCAAGAATGATTGTTTTTCTCAGGAAATTCAGGAATATGGGACTTGAAAGTTTTATCCCTTTGCAATGTGTCCATGTTGCTCTTTGGTTCAATTTTATATTTTTATACCTACAAAATGTTTGGAAACAAGTTCCATTTGTGTTTTTGATATTGTCTATTAGTATAATAAAATAGAAAAATACTTATTTGGTGTTTTATTAACAATTGCAAATTTGCAACATTCAGAATTTGACACCCTTTAATGGTCAGGACCGTCTGTAGACGGTCCTTGAATATTGGCAATTGCGTGAAAAGTTTTTTTTAGAATTTCAATTATATGGTCTCATTATCCTTACATTGAGTTACTCTATCCACTCATATGAAATACATTTCGAAATTATCATTTTCCAGGGAGTGCCCGGTAAAGGGTTAACTAAGTGGTATATGGTTGTTTGGTGTTAATGTGATGAGTTCCTGTTTGTTTGGTACAATTAATCAATGCATGGTTAAGAGATCACTGGCAAGAGTTACAAGCATTTCTGGATGTTTACTGAAGAGTAAAGAGGACAACGAAACTTGTGTAAATATATCTGAGTTATTTTAAGAACCTGCTTGTAACTGTATCACTAACAAGTGTATTATTTCTTTCAACACGTCAGCCGTTTCCCACCGAGGCAGGGTGGCCCAAAAGGAAAAACGAAAGTTTCTCCTTTTACATTTAGTAATTTATTCAGGAGAAGGGGTTACTAGCCCCCCGCTCCAGGCATTTTAGGCGCCTCTTACGACACGCATGGCTTACGTAGGAAGAATTCTGTTCCACTTCCCCATGGAGATAAGAGGAAATAAGAACAAGAACTAGTAAGAAAATAGAAGAAAACCCAGAGGGGTGTGTATATATATGCTTGTACATGAATGTGTAGTTTGACCTAAGTGTAAGTAGAAGTAGCAAGATGTACCTGAAATCTTGCATGTTTATGAGACAGAAAAAAGACACCAGCAATCCTACCATCATGTAAAACAATTACAGGCTTTCGTTTTACACTCACTTGGCAGGACGGTAGTACCTCCCTGGGCGGTTGCTGTCTACCAACCTACTACCTAGGAAAAACCTAGATGTGTGTATGTATATATATGCATGTGTATGCCAGTGTAGTGTGACCTAAAGTGTAAGTAGAAGTAGCTAGATATACCTGTTATCCAGCGTGTTTATGAGACAGAAAAAAGACACCAGCAATCCTACCATCATGTAAAACAGTTTCAGGTTTCTGTTTCACAGTCACCTGGCAGGACGGTAGTACCTCCCTGGGTGGTTGCTGTCTACCAACCTACTACCTACTACAAGTGTATTATATGTTCATTAATATCAATGTATTAATGTATATCGTACCGTAGTGAAAGACTCCTGGCCAAACTTCCGGAAGACAGGTACACAAAACCGCACAAACAGAAAGTGAGTATAAAATAAACAACCAATAACTTGGCTTAAGTCGTTAATCACTTTCTGCCAGTCACATCTTTCATTTCTGTAAAAATATAATAGTATAAAATAAAAATTACAAAAAAAACAGAAAGCCACATACATAGCTGGAAAAAGCATACAAATACGTACACAGAACACAAATACAAAGCTAAGTTTTAAATGCAACATAAAAAGTTGTAGTATAATAAATTTGAATCCATAAATAAGATTATTGTGCTTTGTACACTGTCATGAAGTTCCCAATTTGTGTAAACTCTAAATACACAAATCTGCAAATCTTTAAATTATTTTTTATTACACTTTCTTCAATTACCCACATCCAATGACTGTTTCCCCAACAACACTATGTCTTACTTGGCCATGGTCACCATGGCTTGGTATACCCAAGTTAGTATGGCTCAAGCCAGTGTGGTACAATGTACAGTGGACCCCCGGCTAACAAAAAAAAATTCATTCCAGAAGCCTGCTAAAGTGCCATTACTGAACGAATTTACTCCCTTAAGAAATAATGTCAAGTAGGTTAGTCCATTTCAGACCCCCAAAAATACACTTCCACAAGCACTTACAATATTATACTTACATAATTGTACGATTTCCGGGGTGTTCGTTAGCCAGGCTTCCACTGTACATGTATACTGTAATCTTCCCCCCATACAACACAAGTCAGTCCTCAGGGAGGAGTCCAAGTGTAGATTAACATCTTGAGCAGACGAAGAATTAAGGTTTCATGTGAATACAGTGGAACCCCGAGTTTCGTACACCCTGAGTATCGTACTTTTCGAGTTTAGAACCATTTTTTCAGCTAAATTTTGTCCCAAGTTTCGCACTGTGCCCCATGTTTCGTCCCGTGTACCAGACCTGTCCGCCTACCTGGAGAGAATTCCAGGGGTCAATGCCCCCGCGGCCCGGTCTGTGACCAGGCCTCATGTTGAACCAGAGCCTGATCAACCATGCTGTTACTGCTGGCCGCATGCAGGCCAACGTACGAACCACAGCCCAGCTGATCAGGTACCGACTTGAGGTGCCTGTCCAGTGCCTGCTTGAAGACAGCCAGGGGTTTGTTGGTAATCCCCCTGATGTATGCTGGGAGGCAGTTGAACAATCTTGGGCCCCTGACACTTAATGTGTTGTCCCTCAACGTACTAGTGGCACCCCTGCTCTTCATTGGGGGGATGTTACATCGCCTGCCGAGTCTTTTGCTTTCGTAGGGAGTGATTTTTTTGTGTGCAAGTTTTGTACTAAGCCCTCGAGAATTTTCCATGTGTATATAATAATGAATCTCTCCCACCTGCGTTCTAGAGAGTACAGGTTTAGGAACTTCAAGCGTTCCCAGTAGTTGAGGTGGTTTATCGCACTTATGCATGCGGTGAAGGTTCTCTGCACATTTTCAAGGTCAGCAATTTCACCCGCCTTGAAAGGTGCAGTTAGTGTGCAGCAATATTCCAGCCTAGATAGAACAAGCGATCTGTAAAGTGTCAACATGGGCTTGGCATCCCTGGTTTTGAAGGTTCTCATTATCCATCCTGTCATTTTTCGAGCAGATGCAATTGCTACTTTGTTATGGTCCTTGAAGGTGAGATCCTCTGACATGATCACTCCCAGGTCTTTGACATTAGTTTTTCGCTCTATTATGTGATTGGAATTAGTTTTGTACTCCGATGAGATTTTAATTTCTTCACGTTTTCCGTATCTGAGTAATTGAAATTTCTCATCATTGAACTTCATATTGTTTTCTGCAGCCCATTTAAAGATTTGGTTTATGTCTGCTTCGAGTCTTGCAGTGTCTTCAATGGTGGACACTGTCATCCAGATTCGGGTGTCATCTGCAAAGGAAGACACAGCACTGTGGCTTATATCCCTGTCAATGTCTGATATGAGGATGAGGAATAGGATGGGAGCAAGTACTGTGCCTTGTGGAACAGAGCTTTTCACAGTAGCTGCCTCAGACTTTACTCTGTTGACTACTACTCTTTGTGTTCTACATGTTAGGAAATTATAGATCCATCTACCAACTTTTCCTGTTATTCCTTTATCACGCATTTTGTGTGCTATTACACTATGGTCACACTTGTCAAAGGCTTTTGCAAAATCTGTGTATATAACATCTGCATTCTGTTTATCTTCTAGAGCATCCAGGACCTTGTCGTAGTGGTCCAGTAGTTGGGACAGACAGGAGCGGCCTGCTCTAAACCCATGCTGTCCTGGGTTGTGCAATTGATGGGTATCAAGATGGGTGGCGATCTTGCTTCTTAGAACCCTTTCAAAGATTTTTATGATATGGGACGTTAGCGCAATTGGTCTGTAGTTCTTTGCTATTGCTTTACTGCCCCCTTTGTGGAGCGGGGCTATGTCTGTTCTTTTTAGTAGCTGCGGGACGATCCCAGTGTCCATGCTCCCTCTCCATAGGATGTTAAAAGCATGTGATAGGGGCTTCTTGCAGTTCTTGATGAACACGGAGTTCCATGAGTCTGGGCCTGGAGCGGAGTGCATGGGCATGTCATTTATTGCCTTTTCGAAGTCATTTGGCGTCGTGGTGATGTCAGAAAGGCATGCGTCTGTCAAGTTCTGTGGCACTCTCATAAAAAAATAATTTAGGTTTTCGATTTTCAGTCTGGTTAGTGGCTCGCTAAAGACTGAGTCATACTGGGATTTAAGTAACTCACTCATTTCCTTGCTGTCATCTGTGTAGGACCCATCCCGTTTAAGTAGGGGCCCAATACTGGTTGTTGTTCTCGACTTTGATTTTGCATAGGAAAAGAAATACTTAGGGTTTCTTTCAATTTCATTTATGGCTTTTAGTTCTTCCCGTGTCTCTTGATTCCTGTAAGATTCCTTTAGTTTTAATTCGATGTTTGCTATTTCTCTGACTAGTGTCTCCCTACGTATTTCAGAGATATTGGCCTCCTGTAGCCGCTTCGTTATTCTTTGCCTTCGCCTGTATAGGGAGCGCCTCTCTCTTTCTAGTTTGCATCTTCTCCTCCTTTTCCTTAAGGGAATTTGCCTTGAGCAAACCTCAAGTACCACAGAGTTAATTTGTTCTGCCTGGGCCTGCGCGCCTTCCCGCACAGGCGTCGTGAGTCAGTCTGGCTTTGTTTATCTTTGAGTGAACATTACCCTGCACGCTCATCCAAACATTTCACAATTAATTCATTGTGTTTGGTGCTTGTTTATTGAGTGCGACTGTGAAATAAGTCACCATGGGCCCAAAGAAACTTCCTAGTGGCCCCCCTTTGGTAAAGAAAGTGAGAAACACCATAGAAGTGAAGAAAGAAATACAGTGGACCCCGAGTTTCGATCACCTCAAAACTCGAACAATTATGTAAGTGTATTATTGTAAGTGCTTTTGTAAATGTATTTTTGGGGGTCTGAAATGGACTAACCTACTTTACATTATTCCTTAAGGGAGAAAATTCGTTCGGTAATGGCACTTGAACAGCCTTCTGGAACGAATTATGGCCGAAAATCGGGGGTCCACTGTAGTACAAAAATACAAGAGTGGTGTGCGACTTGTGGAGCTTGCCAGGATGTTTGGCAAAAGCAAATCAACAATTGCTTCTATCCTGGCGAAGAGAAAAGAAATCAAGGAAGCTGATGTTGCGAAAGGTGTAGACATGTTAACCAAAAATAGATCACTAACAATCGAAGAGGTTGAGAAGTTGTTGCTGGTGTGGATCAACAATAAACAGATAGTGGGTGATAATGTTTCAGAGTCGCTCATTTGTGAATAGGAAAGGCAGTTGCATGACAATCTCATAAAGAAAATGCCTGCAACGAGTACTGATAGTGAATTTAAGGCCAGCAGAGGCTGGTTTGACAGATTTAAGAAGTGTAGTGGCATACACAGTGTGGTAAGGCATAGTGAGGCTGCAAGTTCAGACAAACGTGCGGCCGAAGAATTCGTTGATGAATTCAAGGAGTACATAGAGGCTGAAGGATTTGTCCCCCAACAAATGTTCAATTGTGACAAAACAGGCCTCTTTTGGAAGAAAATGCCAAAGAGGACCTACATCACGCAGGAGGAAAAGGCACTGCCAGGACACAAGCCTATGAAGGATAGGCTAACTCTTTTGTTCTGTGGTAATGCTAGTGGGGATTTCAAAGTGAAGCCTTTACTGGTGTATCACTCTGAAAATCCCAGAGTGTTCAAGAAAAACAATTTCGTCAAGAGTAAATTGTGTGTGATGTGGAAAGCTAATAATAAGGCATGGGTCACGAGGCAAATTTTCATTGACTGAGTCCATGAAGTGTTTGGCCCAAGTGTGAAAAAATACCTCCTGGAAAATAAATTGCCACTCAAGTACCTCCTGGTACTGGACAATGCTCCTGCTCATCCTCCAGACTTGGAAGACCAATTGTTTAGGGACTTCAGTTTTATAACAGTGAAGTTCTTGCCTCCTAACACCACTCGTCTCATCCAGCCCATGGACCAGAAGGTCATTTCTAACTTCAAAAAACTCTACACCAAAGCAGTGTTTGAAAAGTGCTTTGAAGTGACCTTGGACACTCAGTTGACCCTAAGAAAGTTCTGGAGGAATCACTTCACTATCCTCCACTGCATAAGCCTTATAGGTAAGGCGTGGGAGGGAGTGACTTCCAGGACTTTGAACTCTGCTTGGAGACAATTGTGGCCAGAATGTGTCGTCCAGAGGGATTTTGAATGGTTTGAAGCTGACCCTGACCCTGCCGACCCTCTGCCTGTTGTGGACTGTATTGTGGCATTGGGGAAGTCCCTGGGGTTGGAGGTGAGTGGCGAGGATGTGGAAGAGTTGGTGGAGGACCACAGGGAAGAGCTGCAAGAGCTTCATCTGGAACAGCATCAGACCACAGCTGAGGAATTTGCTTCAGAGGAGGAGGAAGAGGGAGTGAAGGAGGTGCCTTCTTCAGTGCTTAAGAACATGTGTGCAAAGTGGAATGAGTTGCAAAGTTTTGTGGAGAAATACCACCCTGAGCAAGCTGAAACAAGCCATATCTGCAACATGTTCAGTGACAAAACCATGTCCCATTTTAGGGACATCTTAAAGAGGTGCCAGAAACATAGCACTCTGGACAGTTATTTTGAGCGACAGGGGTCCAGTGACTCTCAAGCTAGTCCTAGTGGCATTAAAAAAAAAAGAAGGGAAGTAACCCCAGATAAGGACTTGTTACCTAAAGTCTTTATGGAAGGGGATTTCCCTTCCAAACAATAAGTGCTCCCTCACTCCTTCCTATCTTCCAGATGCCAGAAACAGTCTTCAATAAAGGTAAGTAAATGTTATTTTAAATGTTTATTTATCTATTGTATTACTAATTATTACTGTATGTTTTTATCTGTGTTGTGTGTATGTAAAACTATAGTTATTCTTTAAAAAATGTATTTTTTGTGAATATTTTTGTGGGTCTGGAACGGATTAATTGGATTTACATTATTTCTTATGGGAAATATTGCTTCGACTGTAGGACGTTTCGACTTTAGGACTAGCTCCTGGAATGGATTAAGTTCAAAACTCGAGGTACCACTGTATGTACATAATTACATGTTTATACAACGATAAAGAGTCTTAGTGTGGACTAGAGGGAGATCAACAAGCTGAATCCTCTTAATGCACAACATTTAAGTGTTTCAAGCACATAAAATGAAGTAAAATTTTATTTATTCAATCTATGAATTTATTTACTAAGCATGCAAAATACAGTGTTACCCCAAGTTTCATACTTTATTCGTTCCAGAAGGCTGTTCAAGAGCTGTTACCAAACGAATTTGTTCCCATAAGGAATAATGTAAATAAATTAGATTAGTCTGTTTCAGATCCCCAAAAATACACTTACAAAAGCACTTACAATAATACACTTACATAATTGTTCGAGTTGGGAGCAGTACGAAACTCGGGGTACCACTGTAACTATACGTATTTTGGAAATTAACCCTTTGGGGGTCGACAGGCCTTCTCAGGAAAGTGTTCCTGGGGTCGAAAATTTTTTGGAAAAAAAAAAAATTAATTTTTTCTTATGAAATGATAGAGAATCTTTTTCCGATCATAACGCCACCAAAATTATGAAATTTGATCGAAAACTAACGGAATTATGCTTTCGCGAAGTTAGCGGTAGCCATGACACTTACGCATCGGCGATTTTGCCCACTTTGAGCCCTATTTTCGACAAATTCCAATGTTTCAGTCTCCTACAATTATAGCTATTTCGCTAGAACTCTATTTCTTCTATCGATTGAGTACAAGAAACCGCCTATTTACCAATTTCATCTGCCCAAAATAGTGGTCAGAAAATGGCAATTTTCCAATTTCACACAAATTTCAAACGATGCCAATTTCAAAATAGGGTCCAGAGTAAACAAGGCAGACATTCCTGGCACTAAAATAACATGTTCTCTGTTCATTAGTCACGTCTCCAGGCCCTTGTTCCATTACTTTTGCTTTTCATTTTGAATTTTTATTCTCACAAAAAATAGAAGATTTACTGTTATGTATACAACTGCATCATTGTAAAAATGGTATAAATAATATCAGAGCACTTGTGCATGAATATAAGACTCGCCAGTTGATGTGTATTGGAGGCATGGTGTGATTTGTTTACTCCTGAACATCGTCAAAAATCGAACATTTTCGCTACTTTGAGCTCAATTTCAAGGTACTTGTCATTGACATACCAATCAAAATCATCTCTATTTCTGTAATATATCTTCCATTCTATCAAATGAGACCAAGAAAACGAGAATACATCAATAAAAACCATACGAAAATCGACTGCAAACTCGCTGTTTTAATCGAAAAAAACGGTCAGAGTTTTTTTTTCTCTCATTATGCAGTGTGTACTGCAGGATTTTTTTTATACTGCGCACACTGACCACACAGACCCATTCTTTCATATGTATGCCTACCAGACGTTTTCTGCTTAAATTGAGGCCACTAGAATTTGGGCGTACTAGTACGGCACCAACCCCTGCTCGTAAAACGTACTAGTACGGCACCGACCCCCAAAGGGTTAATCAACCCATTACGGTACAATATAAGGTTTTTGACCCCTGGTTCACTGTGTTGTATTTTATACTATAATAACAACACTAATAATAATAAAAATAATCTTTATTTTTAGTAGCACATACAACATAATACATATACGTACAGTAGACCTAACTGATATTAGTGGTATACTATATAGAAAGCCCCCTTGTTATGCAGAGCATTTCGGGCAAATTAGGTCAATTTTGTCCCCAGGATAAGAAATAAAAAATCTCATCGGAGTACAAAACTAATTCCAACCACACAATAGAGCGAAAAACTAATGTCAAAGACCTGGGAGTGATCATGTCAGAGGATCTCACCTTCAAGGACCATAACAAAGTAGCAATTGCATCGGCTCGAAAAATGACAGGATGGATAATGAGAACCTTCAAAACCAGGGATGCCAAGCCCATGTTGACACTTTACAGATCGCTTGTTCTATCTAGGCTGGAATATTGCTGCACACTAACTGCACCTTTCAAGGCGGGTGAAATTGCTGACCTTGAAAATGTGCAGAGAACCTTCACCGCACGCATAAGTGCGATAAACCACCTCAACTACTGGGAACGCTTGAAGTTCCTAAACCTGTACTCTCTAGAACGCAGGCGGGAGAGATACATTATTATATACACATGGAAAATTCTCGAGGGCTTAGTACCAAACTTGCACACAAAAATCACTCCCTACGAAAGCAAAAGACTTGGCAGGCGATGTAACATCCCCCCAATGAAAAGCAGGGGTGCCACTAGCACGTTGAGGGACAACACAATAAGTGTCAGGGGCCCAAGATTGTTCAACTGCCTCCCAGAATACATCAGGGGGATTACCAACAAACCCCTGGCTGTCTTCAAGCAGGCACTGGACAGGCACCTCAAGTCGGTACCTGATCATCCGGGCTGTGGTTCGTACGTTGGACTACGTGCGGCCAGCAGTAACAGCCTGGTTGATCAGGCTCTGATCCAACAGGAGGCCTGGCCACAGACCGGGCCGCGGGGGCGTTGACCCCTGGAATTCTCTCCAGGTAGACTCCAGGTAGACACACCAGTCGGCTAACACCCAGGTACGTACTTATCTACTGTTAGGTGAACAGGTGTTTTAAGGAAACATGCCCTAATGTTTCTACCTGTACTGGGGATCGAACCATGGACATCAGTGTCTGAGTTGAGTGTGCTACCAACCAGGTATGGGACACCAACTTCTACACTACTACAATAGTCTCTTGATATCCACACGAGTTGCAATAAGAACATAAGAACATAAGAAAGGAGGAACACTGCAGCAGGCCTGTTGGCCCATACTAGGCACGTCCTTCACATTCCATCCCACTAACAAGATACAGTGGTACCTCGAGTTACGATGGTCCCCAAAATCGCCCTTTTATGTAAGTTTATTATTTTAAATGCTTTTGTAAGTATATTTTTGGGGGTGTAAAATGACTAGTCTATTTTACATTATTCCTTATGGGGATAAATTCGTTTGGTAATGGCACTTGAACAGCATTCTCGAACGAAAAAATATCGTAACTCGAGGTACCACTGTATTTGTTCAACCCAATCTTCAATGCTACCTAAGAAATAAGCTTTGATAATTCTATTTACTCATGTGCAATTCCCACTCAAATCCAACCCTCTCACTCATGAATTTATCCAACCTAAATTTGAAACTACCCAAGGTACTTGCTTCAATAACCCTACTAGGCAGACTGTTCCACTCATCAACTACCCTATTTCCAAACCAATACTTTCCTATATCCTTTCTAAATCTAAACTTATCTAATTTGAATCCATTATTGCAGGTTCTCTCTTGGAGAGATATCCTCAAGACCTTATTTATATCCCCTTTGTTAATACCTATTTTCCACTTGTATACCTCGATCATGTCTCCCCTCATTCTTTGTCTTACAAGTGAATGTAATTTTAGGATCTTCAATCTTTCTTCATACGGAAGATTTCTAATGCTATGTATTAATTTAGTCATTCTACGCTGAATGTTTTCTAACGAATTAATATCCATTGTGTAATATGGAGACCAGAACTGAGCTGCATAATCTAGGTGAGGCCTTACTAACGATGTATAAAGCTGTAATATAACCTCTGGACTTCTGCTGCTTACACTTCTTGATATAAATCCCAGTAATCTGTTTACCTTATT
>WNWK01011306.1:40277-65236 GCA_009830355.1 Cherax destructor
AAACTCATCTCATAAAAGCCACCCAGCCTTTCGAGAGACTGAATATAGATTTCAAAGGACCTCTACCAAGCATAAACCAGAATAGGTATTTCCTTAACATAGTAGATGAATATTCTAGGTTTCCTTTTGTGTTCCCTGTGCAAATATGACTGCTTCAACTGTCATCAGTTGTCTTTCCCAGTTATTCGCTATTTTTGGTATGCCGGCCTATATCCATTCAGACAGGGGATCCTCGTCATGAGTAATGAACTTCATGAGTTTTGGCTAACAAAGGGATTGCTTGCAGCAGAACAACAAGCTACAACCCTCAAGGCAATGGTCAAGTGGAGCGGTTCAATGGTACTATATGGAAGTCAGTTACAATGACACTGAAATCTCGCAATCTACCGGTTCAACACTGGCAGACTGTCTTACCTGATGCCCTTCACTCTATTAGATCATTGCTGTGCACAGCTACTAATGCTACCCTCATGAGAGACTCTTCAACTATTCACGCGTTCCTCTACGGGAGCCTCCATGCCCACCTGGTTATGTCACCCTGGACCCATTCTCCTGAAGAGTCACCGTAGGATGAACAAGACGGATCCTTTAGTGGAAGAGGTAGAGCTCCTACAAGCTAATCCGCATTATGCCCACATTCGCTACCAAAATGGTGAAGAGACTACTGTATCTACAAGACACTTAGCCCCAGTTGAAACCAATGTTAGTGCGGAATCTCAAGATACACCAATAGATGTTGCGAAAGATGCTTCGGTTTCTCCAGGAAGCCTTTTCAGGCTACCCCTATTGAAATAGAGGATGCCGCTCCAGTAGATAGTCAAACCCCGCTAGAAAATACCGAACCCGGTGAAGAGGCTCAAGGGCTAAGAAGGTCGGGACGTACACGTCACCCACCTAACCGTTTGGAGGATTACTGTATCTGATATTTTAGAAGGGGAGATTGTAGTGATACCGCTCTTGTGGAGAGCCGCAGCAGGACACAATACGGCACCACCTCAGGGGCCCCTAACAATAACAACAAACAGTACGGCGATGGCCCAGCATGGCGTGTGGTCTCGCTCTTACACAAATACATTCGTGATGCAGATTACATGGTAAGCTTAAATATGTCGCCAGTAGCTATAGCTTTTCTGAGGACATATGCACCTTACATCACCTGTCCTGCAGCAGCAGTCATTAGATGTATTTTCTTCTGTTGCAGACATGTACCATGGATTGAGTCAAAAGAGCCCAGAGGTTGGGTTTAGAAATGAGGAACAGAACTGCTAGTTTAATCACAACAGTAGTTTTTTCACACAAAAAAACTGCTATGGGTTACCCCTGCACCTCTTAACACAGCTGGGTAGATCTATGGAATACCCCTGCTCCTCGCAACACAGCTGGGTTGAACTATGGAATACCCCTGCTCCTCTCAACACAGCTGGGTTGACCTATGATATACCCCTGCTCCTCTCAACACAGCTGGGTTGACCTATGATATACCACTGCTCCTCTCAACACAGCTGGGTTGACCTATGATATACCCCTGCTCCTCTCAACACAGCTGGGTTGACCTATGATATACCCCTGCTCCTCTCAACACAGCTGGGTAGACCTATGATATACCCCTGCTCCTCGCAACACAGTTGGGTAGACCTATGCTGACAAAACATCTGCACTGGACATCTCCATGTTGTGCAAATTTTGTCATTGTAAAAAAATTAATGATTTTTTTAATGAACCAGCTATCTGTCACTGAGGTTGGGTGACCCAAAACAGAAGAAACAAATTTTCCATCATTCATTCACTGTCTTTTGAAAAAGGTGCTGAATTATTACTGTATTAACCTTTATTAAATGTGAAAGGCTGTGAAGTTGATCTAATCCCTTCTCCCTGAAGGCTATTATAAATGTACAGTACAGTACCTTGCCTACTATGTGAATGAACCCTATATGAAAAGATTTCTAGATCTGATTTTCAACACACACACAACTTTCAATTCTTTCTACTGGGTTTCTAGAGCATTATGTTACTTTAGCAGTAAAGCAACTAGATGGTGCCATTCAGACAGATTATGAAACAAGATGCACACCAAAATGCCAATGGCAACTCATAGCACAAACCAGACTAAGTTAAATTTACTGCCACATTTACTGCAACGGTATTATAGTACAGTATAAGTCACATATAAGTGAAACTACAGGAAGAAAATCCATGGTCAGTTGGGCCTGCTGCTATAAACACCATGAATACTCACATATTATCAAATCTACTACGAGGGCATTTCTTCGAGACAAGAGTGGAAAGCAAAATGTGACTGAGGTGTGTCTGGAATACCTACACATTCATTCTTTCCATATAAATCTATAATAATTTTGCATCATTTTAACTAACACAGTTTCACATGCACAATAAATATGTATCAGAGTTCAGTCATGTGGGACTAAAAGCTAAAGCTCATCATTTGCCAATTGAAAAAGTTTTTCTTTTCTTTTTTTTTTCTTTTTTAAGAGAGGCCATTCCCCACCAAGGCAGAGTGACCCGAAAAAGAACACTTTCATCATCACTCACTCCATCACTGTCTTGCCAGGTACAATGACTAAAAATTGAGGCCCTAGTGTACTACAATATAACAGGTCTGCAACATACCCAAAAATTATATAAACAATATTTACTTTTCACAAATACTGTAATACAAACCTTGGATATTCATCTCTATAAACTAAAGTTGGTGCAAAGAGGAAATACAGGTAGTGTGAAAAATCAGGACAAATATTTTTGACCTGAATTTCTTCATCTTTTTTGTATCTGATGGCACGACTGAGGTTACTTCTTACAAACGCCCAAGTCTTCATAAACATTCTAACCTGCATGAACACAACATAATTCTTGTATATAATGTTAAATGTTAGAATATCAGTTATACAGTGAAAACTGTCAATACAACACTGATGATAATGAAATTCTTGGCATAAAAGCTAGTTAAATTAATGCAATATAAGCAACACAATAATAAACAAAAATATAAGATTATTGCACTACAAATTATTGTAAACCCTCACTGTAAACTACCAATTTAAATATACTTCCTACAATATGTCAACCACATTGTAAGCTTGCAAAGAAATAAAAATTGATTGATTGGTTAGATAGTGAAAACTGGCATATTACATTTATTATAATTAAATCAATGTCATTAAAAGTTAGTTCAGTTACTATAAACAAAACATTTTTTTTAACATGCTGGTCATCTCCCCACAGGCAGTGACCCAAAAAAGAAACACTTTCACCATCATTCAAACTATCACTGTCTTGCCAGAGGTGCACAGATACAACAGTACAAGCTTAAAATGAATTATACAAGAAAGATTGACTTACTTGTTCACACAGAATAATGAAAGAGGATGCTGGAGGAAGTGTATTATAGAGGAGAGACTGTAAAGGCAAGTAGAGGAAGAGGATCAGGTAAGCCACATATACAAGTCCTCCAACTGTGTCATACACAACTGTGTGAAGAATAACAACCAATAAATAACAACCCAAATATTTAAATAAGGTAATGTGTTTCACTACTCTCATATCAGTGCTCATAGTTTAACCCTTTGACTGTCGGAGGCCCCATTCTGAAACTGTCATTCTGTCACAAAATTTTGGAAAAAAAAAAATAATTTTTTCATATGAAATGATAGAGAATCTTTTCCTGATTGTAATGACACCAAAAGTACGAAATTTGATGGAAAACTTACGGAATTACGCTCTCGCAAAGTTAGGGATGTCGGCAATATATACGCATCGGCGATTTCGCCGAATTTGAGCCCTATTTTCGGCCAATTCCATTATTACAGTCGACCAAACTCTTACTATTTCTTTATAACTCCATTTGTTCTATCGATTGAGTACAAGAAACCACCAATTTACCGATTTCAACTACCCAATAAAGTGGTCAGAAATTGGCAATTTGGCCAATTTCATGCAAAATAAAAAAGATTTCAATTTCAAAATAGGATCCAGAATAAACAATGCAGACATTCCTGGCACTAAAATAAAATTTTCTCTGTTCATTAGTCATGTCTTTAGACCCCTCTTATATTACTCTTGCTTTCTATTTTGATTTTTTATTCACACAAAACATAGAAGATTTACTGTTATGCAGACTACTGCATTATTGTAAAAATGGAATAAATAATATCAGTGCACTTGTGTAAGAATATTAGACTCACCAGTTGACGTGCATTGGACGAATGGCGTGGTTTGTGTACTCTTGAACATTGGCAAAAATCGAACATTTTCACTACTTTGAGCTCAATTTCAAGGTCATTTTCATCATGAAACTAATCAAAATCATCTCTATTTCTGTAATATGTTTTCCATTCTATCAAATGAGACCACGAAAAAGAGAATACAACCATAAATACTATACGAAAATACACCTCAAAGTCGCCGTTTTAATCCAAAAACACGGTCGGAGTTTTTTTTTCTCATTATGCACTGCGTGCTGCAGGATTTTTTTTATACAGCGCACACTGACCACACAGACCCATTCTCTCATATGTGGGCCTACCAGCTTTCTCCCGCTTGATTTGAAGCCACTAGAATTTTTGAGTATGTATACATCTGAAACACTGCTCATAAGACGTACATATATATGTATATGACCAAAACAGTCAAAGGGTTAAACACACACAGCTACTGGATTTTACAATATATAAATATATAAAATGAAATTCCAAGGACCCCAATGGTAATAAGTCACTGACTTTTTTTGGGTTATCCTAAGTTAATAATCAAAACTAATTCCTCTCTACCAAACTGATTAAAGCCATATACATATAGCATTAACTAATAGAATATTCAATTCTCTTGTATTCATTGTAAACTCACCTAATGACCATATGTACAAAATTACTGCACTATTATTGCCTTATTAACCTTAAGTTAGTCTTAAGTTTGCCTGAAATGCTCTGCATATAAAGAGGCTTTTGCAATGTACACCCAATTGTTATACTCCTTTGTACAAACCTGTATCGTGCTGAAATAAATTTATTATTATTATTATTATTTATATTATGTGTAAATTACTTAGGATAACCCAATTTGTAATTATGTGTGCCTTTGCCTAAATAAAATTAATTAGAAACAGAGGTGTAGTCTGGTGGCCTCTGCACCTGTTTCAATATAACTAACCTGACTCTTCAGGTCACTACTGACATGACAAGCTGTTGGAGTGTGAGCAGGGTAATATTTTGTGAAGGGATTCAGGGAAACAAGTTAATTGATTTAGTTGGACTTGAGTCCTGGAAATGGAAAGTACAATGCCTACACTTTAACCCAGTAACTGGCCAAACGTATATATACGTTTATACCGCTAGCGCTCCGAACGTATATATACGATTTTTTTACATGCTTTCTTATGGGGAAAATCAAGGTCGGAGCGCTAGCGGTAAAAACGTATATATATACGTTTGGACAGTAAATGGGTTAAAGGAGGGGTTTGGGATATTGGCGGTTTGGAGGAATTTTCTGAACTGTCATATCTGGGCGCCTCTGCAAAGACAGTGATTATATATGAGTGAGGTGAAAGTGTTGAATGATGATGAAAGTATTTTCTTTTTGGGGATTTTCTTTCTTTTTGGGTCACCCTGCCTCGGTAGGAGACGGCCGACATGTTGAAAAAAAATATATATAGTATATACAGTGGACCCTCGGTTTTCGTTCACCTCCAAACTCGAATAATTATGTAAATGTATTTTTGTAAGAGCTTTCGTAAATGTATTTTTGGGGTTCTGAAACGACTAATCTAATTTACATTTGTCCTCATGGGAACAAATTAATTCGGTAATGGCACTCAAACAGCATTCTGGAAAGAATTTTCAACGAAAACCGAGGGTCCACTGTATATATACAGTACAGTGGACCCCCGGTGTTCGTGATGCTCCAAACTCGAACAATTATGTAAGTGTATTTTTGTAAGTGCTTTTGTAAGTGTATTTTTGGGGGTCTAAAAGGACTAGTCTAATTTACATTATTCCTTATGGGAATAAATTTGTTTGGTAATGGCACTTGAACAGCATTCTGGAACGAAAAATATCACGAACACCGGGGGTCCACTGTATATATATATATATATATATATATATATATATATATATATAATGGGTGTGAAGCATGGGTGATGAATGTTGCAACGAGGAGAAGGCTGGAGGCAGTGGAGATGTCATGTCTGAGGTCAATGTGTGGTGTGAATATAATGCAGAGAATTCGGAGTTTGGAAATTAGGAGGAGGTGCGGGATTACCAAAACGATTGTTCAGAGAGCTGAGGAGGGGTTGTTGAGGTGGTTTGGACATGTAGAGAGAATGGAACGAGACAGAGTGACTTCGAGAGTGTATAAATCTGTAGTGGAGGAAGGCGGGGTAGGGGTCGGCCTAGGAAAGGTTGGAGGGAGGGGTAAAGGAAGTTTTGTGTGCGAGGGCTTGGACTTCCAGCAAGCATGTGTGAGCGTATTTGATAGGAGTGAATGGAGGCATATGGTTTTAATACTTGACGTGCTGTTGGAGTGTGAGCAAAGTAACATTTATGAAGGGATTCAGGGAAACCGGCAGGCCGGACTTGAGTTCTGGAGATGGGAAGTACAGTGCCGGCACTCTGAAGGAGGGGTGTTAATGTTGCAGTTTTATAACTGTAGTGTAAAGCACCCTTCTGGCAAGACAGTGATGGAGTGAATGATGATGAAAGTTTTTCTTTTTCGGGCCACCCTGCCTTGGTGGGAATCGGCCGATGTGTTAATAAAAAAAAAAAAAAATATATATATATACTAGGTAGTAGGTTGGTAGACAGCAGCCGCCCAGGGAGGTACTACCGTTCTGCCAAGTGAGTGTAAAACGAAAGCCTGTAATTGTTTTACATGATGGTAGGCTTGCTGGTGTCTTTTTTCTGTCTCATAAACATGCAAGATTTCAGGTACATCTTGCTACTTCTACTTATACTTAGGTCACACTACACATTCATGTACAAGCATATATATACACACCCCTCTGGGTTTTCTTCTATTTTCTTACTAGTTCTTGTTCTTATTTCCTCTTATCTCCATGGGGAAGTGGAACAGAATTCTTCCTCCGTAAGCCATGCGTGTCGTAAGAGGCGACTAAAATGCTGGGAGCAAGGGGCTAGTAACCCCTTCTCCTGTATATATTACTAAATGTAAAATGGGAAACTTTCGTTTTTCATTTTGGGCCACCCCACTTCGGTGGGAAGCGGCCGACGTGTTAAAAAAAAAAAAATATATATATATACAGTGGACCCCTGGCTAATGAAAAAAATTCATTCCAGAAGCCTGCTCAAGTGCCATTACCGAACGAATTTACTTCCTTAAGCAATAATGTCTCGTAGGTTAGTTTATTTCAGACTCCCAAAAATACACTTCCAGAAGCACTTACAATATTATACTTACATAATTGTACGATTTCCGGGGTGTTCGTTAGCCGGGGATCCACTGTATACAGTGGTACCCCGGTTTACGATGGTCCCCAAACTCACCCTTTTATGTAAGTTTATTTTTTTAAATGCTTTTGTAAGTGTAATTTTGGGGGTCTAAAAGGACTAGTCTATTTTACAACTTTTCTTAAGGAGATAAATTCGTTTGGTAATGGCACTTGAACAGCATTCTGGAATGAAAAAATATCGTAAACCGGGGTACCACTGTATATATTTTTTTTTCAACAAGTTGGCCGTCTCCCACCAAGGCAGGGTGACCCAAAAAGAAAGAAAATCCCCAAAAAAAGAAAATACTTTCATCATCATTCAACATTTTCACCACACTCATACATAATCACTGTCTTTGCAGAGGCGCTCAGATACGAGTTTAGAAGCATATACAGTGGACCCTCGCTATTCGAACATTCTTCATTCCAGAATTCTTTTTAAGTGCTGTTACCAAATTAATTTATTCCCATAAGGAATGATGTAAATTAGATTAGTCCATTTCAGACCCCCAAAAATATACTTATAAAAGCACTTACAATAATAAACTTACATAACAGGGCGAGTTTGGAGTGTTCGAATAGTGAGGGTCCACTGTATAAAGACTATTTACATACAATTGTAATTAGTTATTTATACAGACATGAATTAGGTAACAAAAATATTACAAAAACATTACCTTATACATTAGCAAAGTATACTTGTAAAAAAAAGTTTAAGTGGTTATGTGTTATTTACAGTGAGCAAAGTTAGGATATTTTTCTAGAATGGTTGGTAATATGCCACTGTGGATAAAATACTTTGACATTTCTTGAACATTTCTGAGTGAGCTGGCTATGAATTCATTAATTTTATTGCATTCCAGCACATAACACAATCTGAGACAATTGTCCATCTGGCAGTTTACATTTAGTTTGGTCTACATATGGTGGTGGTGACTTAACCTCCCAGAGATACTGGTAATCCAGCCAGACCATCCCATATAGTATACACACATCCTCTCTCTCCCCAGGTACATATCTTTTTGACTTTATAAAACCCAGTGTGTGGGCAAAATGTTCTCAATAAAGATTGACATTATACTGCATGTGTGTGCATGTGCATGTGAGAGTGTGTGCATGAGTGTGTGCATGTGTATATATTACATACCTGGCACAGTATGTCTGAAGTGTGCCCAGTGGTGGAAGCTTAGGTAGACCAGGACTGATGTACTCGTGAACATGCAAACCCATATCACAATTACTCGGTCAAGTTCACCGAAGGCCCAGATTATGAGGGAAAGATCTAAATTTGGGCTGAAAGAAATGAAAATATATTTGTGGATGAGAGGAAGCCATAATAAATTATTCCTCTAAATGTAAATACTGCATCACAATACTGTATTAATACTAATAAAGAAAACATGTATAAATGGTCCTGGAAAGAACCTTAAAAGGTACATTCATTAATATTTGCTAAAGACAAACTAAGATGATTTTGGTATCAATTTATTTATCAATCATTTCTGCTAACATTTAAGGCAAAATACTCATCGAGGTAGGGTGACCTGAAAAAGAAACACTTTCACCATCACTCACTCCATCATTGTCTTTCCAGAGGCACGCCAATACCATAGTTCAGATGCCTCTCCAAACTGCAAATATTCCTGCCCCTCCTTCAGAATGCAGGCACTATACTTACCATTTCCAGAACTCAAGTCTGACTAACCAGTTTCCCTAAATCCCTTCATCAATGTTACCTTGCTCACACTTGAACAGCACATCATTTCATAAAAACCATTTACCTCCACTTGCTATCTAACATACTCTCCCAAATTCATTTATCAACTTTTGCAACTTCTCTTCAAAATTTCCCAAAATAACTGTGTCATCTGAAAAGAGGAACATAAACAACTTCCACTGTACCAGATTCACTATCTCTCAATCTCACCCCTTTCCCCAACACCCTAGCATTCACTTCTTTTACAAGCCCATCTATAAATATATTAAACAACCATGGTGACATCACACATCCTTGTCTAGGTGCTACTATTACTGAAAAATAATCTCTCTCTCCTATATACTCTAACCTGTGCCTTATTGTCCACATAAAAGCTCTTCACTGCTTGAAATAACTATCATTTATTCCATACATTTGCAACGTCTATCACACTACTCCCTTATCCACCCAATCATATGCCTTTTCTAAATCCATAAATGCAATGATAAGTTTTTATCTTTAACTAAGCATTGTTCATTATGTGCTTCACTGTAAACACTTGGTCTACATATCCATAACCTTCCTAAAACCTCCTTTGTTCCTCTGCAATCCTATTCTGTCTTATCCACAATTCTTTCAGTAATAACTACCATACATTTTACCAGGTATTCAATAGGCTTATTCCCTATAATTCTTACACTCTTTTTATCCCCTATTCAATTATACAAAGGAACTATGCATGCTCTATGCCAATCCCTAGGTACCTTTCCCCCGTTCATGCATATTCAGTAGTCTCCCTGTATCCACGGGTGATACGTTCTAAGCCCTACCGTGGATACCCAAAACCGTGGATAGTAGGGAACCCTATATAGTATAAGTTGTTTTTCATTTACATATACAGTGGTACCTTGGTTAATGATATTTTTTCATTCCAGAATGCTGTTCAAGTGCCATTACCAAATGAATTTATCCCCATAAGGAATAATGTAAAATAGACTAGTCCTTTTAGACCCCCAAAAATACACTTACAAAAGCATTTAAAAAAATAAACTTACATAAAAGGGCGAGTTTGGGGACCATCGTTAACCGAGGTACCACTGTATATCTATGATAAAGTTTAATTGGTAAATTATGCACAGTAAGTCGAGAATTAACACTTTTTTCACTGATGGGAAGCACTTCACGGCTTCTCTTAGGCTCTGAAGAACTGACAGCATCACTATTTTTGCACTTTGGGGCCATTATCAAGCAAAATTAAGGGTTATTTTTCAGGCCGTGGCACACCACGAATAACTAAAACCATGGAAACTGAGTCAGCGGATACAGCAGTTCTACTGTACTGAACAAATGCACCAATCACTCCAAAACTGTATCCAAACCTGCTTTTAACATTTATGTCTTAATCTCATCTATCCCAGGTGTTTTACCCACTTTCATTCTACTCACTGACTCGCACACCTCCCACACTAAGATCTGGGTCTGCCTCACTCCTACTGGAGGGAAAGAGGAGCAATAAATACAATAAACACCTCTTATATTGGTGAAAGAAGTATGAGCCAGACTGCTCTGCAATGATTTACTGTAGTGTGATGAAATACAAGTTTAATATCCAGAGTGAAGAGAGGGTATTATTAAGTCTCTAAATTAGAAGTACAGGGAAGGCAAAGTACAGGAATCTTCACCGAGAAGCGAGTTTGGCAGAGAGCAGGCAGAGCTGATGAAATTAGGAGGATAGACAGGATGAGAAAATGAATTGTTGAAGAATTAAATTTCAGTTGGGAAACTAAAAATCACAGATGTGGAGGGCAAAGAGGAAGATAGTAAAAAATAACACTTATTACATTGTGAATCTTTTGGCTGGTAAATGTTTGTAAATGTACATGCCAATTTTAATATGTGAGAATTTTGAAAAACTCTTGAGCAAGTGAATGTGAGAGGGGCAAGATTAAATTCTTCCCATATGCCCTCTCACTTGAGTGTCATTCAGGATAATTAGCAAGAAGTAATTAATCCTGAGTTAGGGAATCCTGGGCTCCATCAGTTAACAGAAAAATATTTAGTTGTAGCTACAGTTAGAGTAAAAGGTAGATGGGACAAAAAGAAAATGGCAACAGCAAGTAAGAGAGAGGTAAAAGTGTATAAACTAAAGGAGGAGGAAGTTAGGGTGAGATATAAGCAACTATTGGCAGAAAGGTGGGCTAGTGCAAGTATGAGTAGTGGGGGGGTTGAAGAGAGTTGGGATAGTTTTAAAAATGCAGTATTAGAATGTGGGGCAGAAGTTTGTGGCTATAGGAGGGTGGGTTCAGGAGGAAAGAGGAGTGAGTGGTGGAATGAAGAAGTAAAGGGTGTGAAAAAAGAGAAAAAGGTAGCTTATGAGAGGTTTTTACAAAACAGAAGTGTTAATAGAAGAGCAGAGTATATGGAGAGTAAAAGAAAGGTGAAGAGAGTGGTGAGAGTGCAAAAGAAGAGCAGATGAAAGAATGGGAGAGGCTCTGTCAAGAAATTTTGCTGAAAACAAGAAAAATTTTTGGAGTGAGATAAACAAGGTAAGAAAGCCTAGGAAACGAATGGATTTGTCAGTTAAAAACAGAGTAGGGGAGTTAGTAGATGGGGAGCTGGAGGTATTGGGTAGATGGCGGGAATATTTTGAGGAACTTTTAAATGTCGATGAACAAAGGGAGGCAGTAATTTCATGTACTGGCCAGGGAGATACAACATCGTTTAGGAGTGAAGAAGAGTAGGATGTGAGTGTGGGGGAGGTGCGGGAGGCATTACGTAGAAAGAAAGGGGGTAAAGCAGCTGGAACTGACGGGATCATGACAGAAATGTTAAAAGCAGGGGGGGATATAGTGTTGGAGTAGTTGGTATTTTTGTTTAATAAATGTATGAAAGAGGGGAAGGTACCTAGGGATTGGCAGAGAGCATGTATAGTTCCTTTATATAAAGGGAAGGGGGATAAAAGAGAGTGTAAAAATTGTAGGGGAATAAGTTTACTGAGTATACCAGGTAAAGTGTATGGCACGGTTATTATTGAAAGAATTAGAGGTAAGACAGAGAGTAGGATTGCAGATGAGCAAGGAGACTTTAGAGTGGGTAGGGGATGTGTAGATCAAGTGTTTACAGTGAAGCATATATGTGAACAGTATTTAGATAAAGGTAGAGAAGTTTTCATTGCATTTATGGATTTAGAAAATCATATGATAGAGTGGATAGGGGAGCAATGTGGCAAATGTTGCAAGTGTATGGAATAGGTAGTAAATTAATGAAGGCTGTAAAGAGTTTTTATGAGGATAGTGAGGCTCAGGTTAGGGTGTGTAGGAGAGAGGGAGATTACTTCCCGGTAAAAGTAGGTCTTAGACAGGGATGTGTAATGTCACCATGGTTGTTTAATGTATATTTATAGATGGGGTTGTAAAAGAAGTAAATGCTAGGGTGTTGGGGAGAGGGGTGGGATTAAATTATGGGAAATTAAATGCAAAATGGGAGTTGACACAGTTACTTTTTGCTGATGATACTGTGCTTATGGGAGATTCTAAAGAAAAGTTGCAAAGGTTAGTTGATGAGTTTGGGAGGGTGTGTAAAGGTAGAAAGTTGAAATTGAACATAGATAAGAGTAAGGTGATGAGGGTATCAAACGATTGGAGAGAGGGATTATGGAAGAAGTAAATGTTTTCAGATATTTGGGAGTTGACGTGTCAGTGGATGGGTTTATGAAGGATGAGGTTAACAATAGAATTGATGAAGGAAAAAAGGTGAGTGGTGCGTTGAGGTATCTGTGGAGACAAAAAACGTTATCCATGGAGGCAAAGAAGGGAATGTACGAAAGTATAGTGGTACCAACACTCTTATATGGGTGTGAAGCATGGGTTGCAAATACTGCAGCAAGGAGGAGGCTGGAGGCAGTGGAGATTTCCTGTCTAAGGGCAATGTGTGGTGTAAATATTATGCAGAAAATTCGGAATGTGGAAATTAGGAGGTGTGGAGTTACTAAAAGTATTTGTCAGAGGGCTGAAGAGAGGTTGTTTGGTCATTTAGAGAGAATGGATTAAAGTAGAATGACTTGGAGAGCATATAAATCTGTAGGGAAAGGAAGGCGGGGTAGGGGTCGTCCTAGAAAAGGTTGGAGGGAGGGGGTAAAGGAGGTTTTGTGGGCGAGGGTTTTGGACTTCCAGCAAGCATGTGTGAGCGTGTTAGATAGGAGTGAATGGAGACGAATGGTTTTTGGGACCTGACGAGCTGTTGGAGTGTGAGCAGGGTAACATTTTGTGAAGGGATTCAGGGAAACCAGTTAATTGATTTAGTTGGACTTGAGTCCTGGAAATGGGAAGTACAATGCCTGCACTTTAAAGGAGGGGTCTGGGATAGTGACAGCTGGGAGGGACTATTCTCAGCTGTCGTATCTGAGCGCCTCTGCAAAGACAGTGATTATGTATGAGTGTGGTGAAAGTGTTGAATGATGATGAAAGTATTTTCTTTTTGGGGATTTTCTTTCTTTTTGGGTCACCCTGCCTCGGTGGGATACGGCCGACTTGTTGAAAAAAAAAAAATACACTGTGTATAATTACCTACCTTCCAGTAAGGATGACTTCCTCTAAAATTTTGTTGAAGAAGAGCAAGACTAAGATAGCAACAAAGATGTTATATATGCTTTCTATGTGGTTAATGGTCAGTAGTTCTTTCAACAAGGATGGACGAGCAATGTACAAACGACTAGGAAGATCACCAGGCTTTTTTAACCTGTTAAAGGGATATATTTTTTGTAGAACATATTTTAATTAAAAAAGTTTTAATATTTACATACATAAAAAAATATTTAAAAAATACTTCTACTTACACTTAGGTCACACTACACAGTATGCACATGCATTTAAATACATCCCCTCTGAAATCAGGCATAATCACAGACAACACCACTGACCACTACCCAACATTTCTCATAACCAACCTAGGCAATTTACCCCAAGAAATCACTTAAATGTAAAAACCTGATTAATCACTTAAATGTAAAAACCTGATTAATCACTTAAATGTAAAAACCTGTTATGAATAATACATACTAAGCTAACTGTTTCTATAACATTTACATTATAATGACCACGTAAACTGTAACTGCAATGCAATTAATTGTTTTAAATTGTTATCTCACTCAATTAGTTGCATTGCTATAATTAATAAATTATTATGTTCAACTTATATTCAAACTTTATAACTTAGATACACAATTATACTTACTTTATAAATTATCAACCATAATTTTTTTACCATGTAGTCTACTATTAAATAGTCCTAAGAATGCTCGCAATGCACAGCATATTAGGGGCTTTTGGCATGTACATCTCATTCATACCTATGTATCATGTCTACCTATGTATCATTGTACCATGTCTAAATAAATATTATTATTATTATTATTATTATTATTATTATTATTATTATTATTATATCTCAAAAGTTACCTTCAGACTACATAACGAATCAGCTGTTAATAACTTTATAACAACTATGATTGACATCGACTGGAATCATGAGATAGAATCATATAAAGATACTAATGACTGCATCAATAATTTCCTTAAAAAAACCCACCACCTCTATAACAAACATTGCCCTAAAAAAAACTTAACAGATCACAGCAAAGAGACTCAACAATCCCTGGCTAACACCCAGCATCCTTAAATCCATTAACAAAAGACACCAATACGAAAAACAATACAGAAGGGGTCTAATAACCAGAAAACAATCCAAACGCTACTCATCAATCCTTACCAGCCTGATAAGAAGGTCGAAAACATTGTATTATGAGAACAGATTCCAAACCATAAAAGGGGATATGAAAAAGACCTGGAAAACCCTATCTGCAATTCTAGGAAATAAAAAGATATCCAAGAACAATACCATCAAATTATCAAAAACAGATGAACCCCTACTCTCACCAACTGAGACAGCAAACAGACTTAATGTTTTCTTCTCCACCATAGGAAAGAATCTAGCGAGTAAAATCCCAAGCACGAACACACGTTCAACAGACTACCTCACCAACACCTACCCTAATACACTATTCCTAGCTCCTACCAACCCAATAGAAGTCTCGCTCATAATCAATACCCTTAAAAACAAGGCAGGAGACATAAATAGCCTACCATCTTTTATGTACAAAAAAGCTTCACAGGTACTGTCACTAATTATTGCAACACTCTTCAAAAAATCCATCGAAACCTCCACATTCCCATCAATTCTCAAAACAGCAAGGGTCACCCCGATCCATAAAGGAGGTGATCAAACAGACTTAAATAATTATAGACCAATATCTAATTTACCACTCCTCTCAAAAATCTTTGAAAAATAAATTCATAGGCAGATCTATTCCTATCTCATCTCACACAATGTACTCAACCCCAGTCAGTTCATATTCAGGACCAACAAAAGCACAAATGATGCCATTATACACATGCTAGAGTTAATATACACAGCACTTGAGAAGAAAGAAGTTCCACTGGGAATCTTCATTGATCTACGAAAAGCATTTGATACAGTCGATCATGATTTACTGTTTACAAAACTAGCACACTATGGTATAAGAGGGCACTCGCTCAACTACATAAAGTCTTACCTCAGTAACAGAAGCCAATATGTGTATACTAATGGAGCGAACTCTTCATCACAACAAATTACAGTCGGAGTCCCTCAAGGAAGTGTACTGGGTCCACTCTTATTCCTCATTTACATCAATGACCTACCTAATGCATCTCAACTACTCAAACCCATTTTATTTGCAGATGACACAACATATGTCTTCTCTCACCCTAATCCAGTCATACTGGCCAATACTGTTAATGCAGAATTACAGAAAATATCAACATGGATGACGACCAATAAACTTACTCTAAATACTGACAAGACCTACTTTATACAGTTTGGAAACAGAGGTAAAAATGTTCCACTTAACATAACACTAAACGGTTCACCCATCACAAGACTCACAGAGGGAAAATTCCTAGGTATACACATTGACAGCAGCCTTAAATTCCAAACACATATACAACAAATTTCCAAGAAAATCTCAAAGACAGTAGGCATATTATCTAAGATACACTACTATGTACCTCAACCAGCTCTCCTTGCACTATGCCACTCGCTCATCTACCCTTATCTCACTTATGGAATCTGTGCATGGGGATCTACAACATTAAATCACCTTAGACCACTCATAACCCAGCAAAAGGCTGCAGTCAGAATGATAACAAATTCCCACTCTATACAGCATACTCCACCAATATTCAAAAGCCTAAAACTACTCACCATAAAGAACATTCACACTTATGATTGTGCCTACTACATACATAGAACTCTACATTCTAATATAAACCTTCCACTCAAAATTCTCCTCACCAACCTTAATAGGACCCATGACCATAACACAAGAAACAGATCACATTTTGATGTACCCCGCGTCCATAGCAACCTATGTAAAAATTCAATGCACATAAAGGGCCCCAGATTCTGGAACTCATTACCAGAAAATACAAAAATAACCTTGTCTGAGAATCATTTTAAGACTCTTCTCAAAAACCACCTACTCACCCTTACCTAAATACTCATACTCAAAAAATACTCATTGTTATTTTTCCTATAAGATAATTCCATTTTTATTATTATTATGAACGATAATATTACTTTCAAAAATGCTCAGTATTATTTTCCTATAAGATAATCTCAATTTGTACTATTATAACATTGTAATATTACCACCTACTCACCATAAACTAAATACGCATTCTGTAAACTACTTTAAAAATATGCTCAATGTCATTTTCCCAAAAATAATTTCAATTTTTACTATTAACTACCATCCTACTAAACACTTGCTACAATGTAGTGTCACCATATTATAATTTGCCAAATGAAATATCATCATATTGTAATCTGCCCAATGTTTAAAACAAGTCAAATTCCCATCAATCTATCCAATATTATGTACATAGTCCATAAGTTTTTAGATTAAGCTGCCCGTTATGCCCTGGCATGTCAGTGGCTCTCCTTGCACTTCTATGTAAATCGCTATGTAAAATTGCGATGAAATAAAAATTATTAGTATTATTATTATTATTACATACACATATTTAGGTTTTTCTTCTTTTTTCTTAATAGCTCTTGTTCTTCTTTATTTCCTCTATTCTCCATGGGAAAGTGGAAAAGAATCTTTCCTCTGTAAGCCATGCGTGTCATATGAGGCGACTAAAATGCCGGGAGCAATGGACTGGTAACCCCTTCTCCTGTATACATTTACTAAAAAAGAGAAGAAGAAATTTTTTATAAAACTGGGATGCTTGAATGTGCATGGATGTAGTGCAGATGATAAGAAAGAGATGATTGCTGATGTTATGAATGAAAAGAAGTTGGATGTCCTGGCCCTAAGCGAAACAAAGCTGAAGGGGGTAGGCGAGTTTCAGTGGGAAGAAATAAATGGGATTAAGTCAGGAGTATCTGAGAGAGTTAGAGTTAAGGAAGGGGTAGCAATAATGTTGAAAGATCAGTTATGAAAGGAGAAGAGGGAATATAAATGTATAAATTCAAGGATTATGTAGATCTAAATAAGGGTCGGATGCGAAAAGTGGGTCATAATAAGCGTGTATGCACCTGGAGAACAGAGGAGTGTAGAGGAGAGAGAGAGATTTTGGGAGATGTTAAGCGAATGTATAGGAACTTTTGAACCAAGTGAGAGGGTAATTGTGGTAGGGGACCTAAATGCTAAAGTTGGAGAAACATTTAGAGAGGGTGTGGTAGGTAAGTTTGGGGTGCCAGGTGTAAATGATAATGGGATCCCTTTAATTGAACTTTGTATAGAAAGGGGTTTAGTTACAGGCAATACATATTTTAAGAAAAAGAGGATAAATAAGTAAACAAGATATGATGTAGGGCGTAATAACAGTAGTTTGTTGGCTACGTATTGGTAGATAAAAGACTGTTGAGTAGACTTCAGGATGTACATGTTTATAGAGGAGCCACAGATATATCAGATCACTTTTTAGTTGTAGCTACAGTGAGAGTAAAAGGTAGATGGGATACAAGGAAAATAGAAGCAACAAGTAAGAGAGAGGTGAAGGTTTATAAACTAAAAGAGGATGCAGTTAGGGTAAGATATAAACAACTATTGGAGGATAGATGGGCTAGTGAAAGTATAGGCAACGGGGTTGAAGATGTATGGGGTAGGTTTAAGAATGTAGTGTTAGAGTGTTCAGCAGAAGTTTGTGGTTATAAGAAAGTGGGTGCGGGAGGGAAGAAGAGCGATTAGTGGAATGATGATGTAAAGAGAGTAGTAAGGGAGAAAAAGTTAGCATATGAGAGGTTTTTACAAAGTAGAAGTGATGTAAGGAGGAAAGAGTATATGGAGAGAAAAAGAGAGGTTAAGAGAGTGGTGAAGCAATGTAAAAAGAGAGAAAATGAGAGAGTGGGTAAGATGTTATCAACGAATTTTGTTGAAAATAAGAAAAAAATTTGGAGTGAGATTAATAAGTTGAGGAAGCCTAGGGAACGAATGGATTTGACAGTTAAAAATAGGAGAGGAGAGTTATTAAATGGAGAGTTAGAGGTATCGGGAAGATGGAGGCAATATTTTGAGGAATTGTTAAATGTTGATGAAGATAGGGAAGCTATGATTTCGTGTATAGGGCAAGGAAGAATAACATCTTGTAGGAGTGAAGAAGAGCCAGTTGTGAGTGTGGGGGAAGTTCGTGGGGCAGTGGGTAAAATGAAAGGGGGTAAGGCAGCTGGGATTGATGGGATAAAGATAGAAATGTTAAAAGCAGGTGGAGCTATTATCTAATAAATGTATGGAAGAGGGTAAGGTACCTAGGGATTGGCAGAGAGCGTGCATAGTTCCTTAGTATAAAGGCAATGGGGACAAAAGAGAGTGCAAAAATTATAAGGTAATAAGTCTGTTGAGTTACCTGGTAAAGTGTATGGTAGAGTTATTATTGAAAGAATTAAGAGCAAGACGGAGAGTAGGATAGCAGATGAACAAGGAGGTTTTAGGAAATGTAGGGGGTGTGTAGACCAAGTGTTTACAGTGAAACATATAGCTGAACAGTATTTGGATAAGGGTAAAGAGGTTTTTGTGGCATTTATGGATTTGGAAAAGGCGTATGACAGGGTGGATAGGGGGGCAATGTGGCAGATGTTGCAGGTGTATGGAATAGGAGGTAAGTTACTGAAAGCAGTGAAGAGTTTATAAGAGGATAGTGAGGTTAAGGTTAGAGTATGTAGGAGAGAGGGAGATTATTTCCCAGTAAAAGTAGGCCTTAGACAAGGATGTGTGATGTCACCATGGGTGTTCAATATATTTATAGATGGGGTTGTAAGAGAAGCGAATGCACGGGTGTCGGCAAGAGGTGTGGGGTTAAAAGATAAAGAATCTAACACAGTGGGAGTTTGTCACAGCTGCTTTTTGCTGATGACACTGTGCTTTTGGGAGATTCTGAAGAGAAGTTGCAGAGGTTGGTGGATGAGTTTGGTAGGGTATGTAAAAGAAGGAAATTGAAAGTGAATATAGGAAAGAGTAAGGTGATGAAGATAACAAAAAGATTAGGAGATGAAAGATTGGATATCAGATTGGAGGGAGAGAGTATGGAGGAGGTGAATGTATTCAGATATTTAGGAGTGGACATGTCAGCAGATGGGTCTATGAAGGATGAGGTGAATTATAGAATTGATGAGGGTAAAAGGGTAAGTGGTGCACTTAGGAGTCTGTGGAGACAAAGAACTTTGTCCGTGGAAGCAAAGAGGGGAATGTATGAGAGTATAGTTATACCAACACTCTTATATGGGTGTGAAGCATGGGGTGTGAATATTGCAACAAGGAGAAGGCTGGAGGCAATGGAGATGTCATGTCTGAGATCAATGTGTGGTGTGAATATAATGCAGCGAATTCATAGTGTGGAAATTAGGAGGAGGTGCGGGATTACCAAGACTATTATCCAGAGGGCTGAGGAGGGGTTGTTGAGGTGGTTTGGACATGTAGAGAGGATGGAACAAAGTAGAATGACTTCGAGAGTGTATAAATCTGTAGTGGAGGGAAGGTGGGGTAGGGGTCGGCCTAGGAAAGGTTGGAGGGAGGGGTTTTTGTGTGCAAGGGGCTTAGACTTCCAGCAAGCATGCATGAGCGTATTTGATAGGAGTGAATGGAGACAAATGGTTTTTAATACTTGACGTGCTGTTGGAGTGGAAGCAAAGTAACATTTATGAAGGGATTCAGGGAAACCGGCAGGCCGGACTTGAGTCCTGAAGATGGGAAGTACAGTGCCTGCACTCTGAAGGAGGGATGTTAAATGTTGCAGTTTTATAACTGTAGTGAAAGCATGCCTCTGACAAGACAGTGATGGAGTGAATGATGATGAAAGTTTTTCTTTTTCGGGCCACCCTGCCTTGGTGGGAAACGGCCGATGTGTTAATAAAAAAAATATGTAATTACACACACACATACAGTGCATACAATTGCCAGAATGAATATACTACATGAACGTGCTTGCAGATGATCCAATAATTTTGTGCAATATACGGGGTAAAGAAAGTTGAAGGTATCTACAAAAAATTAAATAAATCAAACAGCTGGCCCATGTGGTTGCAGGGGTTAACATTGCCGTGTTGCTGTGTCCACCTTGCTCCGTGTTTTTTCGTGTTTTTTGCGGTCTCTTTTACATGCTAGAACTTTAAAATTGTGCCAGTGATCTTATAAGGTACATCCCTCAAGTGCTCGGAACTAATCAGGCAGAAAAGTTATACTGAGCCAAAAAAGGGAATTAGTGTGCAAGAACATAGCAGACCCATACTCCCAGAGGGGAACCATAGGCTTAAGTGCCATGTGAAATAACAAAATAGAACAAATATTTGCCAGAGGAAGGAAAGTCTCCCTGAAAATAGGGTGTAGATATAACTGTTTTAGTGAATATCGCAGTGGTGTCGTAGTATACAGATAAGTTAATAAATGTTAAAGTGAAAACGAAGGCTGAAGTGTTAGGCCTAATGAGTTTCGTGTTTGAAATCAGTTGCCAGCAGTCGCCAGGTCCTTACCACGTAGATCAGCTGTATTGATAATCTTTAAACTGCTAGTGTACCTGACCAAACTAGTGATTACATTGATATAAAAGAATTTCTATTGAAATACGAATAGGTGCACAATCTTGAGGAAACATGTAAAGTGCCCAGCTCAAAAAAAATACAATAAACAGTGTCGAGTTGTGAGTTGCAAGTGAACGATTTAAACAACATAAGACCATATATCATCCAGTCAACCATAGTGAAAAAAGCAGTGTTGTGGTGGAGGTAGAAAAAACTAGTAAAACTAAACCCAGTACAGTGATCCATAAGTGCCTATAACCCCAGGTGGTAAACCAGGGTGCCAGAGGTAAACAGGGTGCCAGAGGTAAACCAGGGTGCCAGAGGTAAACCAGGGTGCCACAGGTAAACCAGGGTGCCACAGGTAAACCAGGGTGCCAGAGGTAAACCAGGGTGCCAGAGGTAAACCAGGGTGCCAGAGGTACAGCCGTCCGTCATAGTAGGAGCTGCCAGAAGCACCAGTTTTTTTCTCCAACAGGTAGTAGGTTGGTAGACAGCAACCACCCAGGGAGGTACTACCATCCTGCCAGGTGACTGTGAAACAGAAACCTGAAACTGTTTTACATGATGGTAGGATTGCTGGTGTCTTTTTTCTGTCTCATAAACATGCAAGATTTCAGGTACGTCTTGCTACTTCTACTTACACTTAGGTCACACTACGCAAACATGTACACGTTTATGTATACACACTCATCTGAGTTTTCTTTGATTTTATCTTAATATGTTACTATTATGTTACCCCCTACTCATATTATAAGTTAATGTCAAAAATGCTCAATGTTATTTTCCTTAAGATAATCTCAATTCCATATTATCATTCAAGAATCTTAACACCTGTAACAATCTAAGATCTAATATCATTATATAATAATTTAAACAGTAAAATTTCCTCATATTGTAATTTTGAAAATAATTTTTAACTAGAATAAACTCAATAAATTTCTCTAATATTAAGTACATAGTTTTTAAGGACTAGAATAAGCTGCCCCTAATGCCATGGCATGTCAGTGGCTCTCCTTGCACTCAATTTACATTGTAATTTCCCATACCCATGTAACCTGCAATGAAATAAAATTTGTTTGTTTGTTTGTTTGTTTGAATAAGAATCTTTCCTCCGTAAGCCATGCGTGTTGTAAAAGTCAACTAAAATGCCGGGAACAATGGGCTAGTAACCCCTTTTCCTGTATAGCTTACTAAAAAGAAGAAGAAGAAAACCGTCAAAGTGGGATGTTTGAATGTGCGTGGATGTTGTGCGAATGATAAGAAAGAGATGATTGTAGATGTTATGAATGAAAAGAAGCTGGATGTCCTGGCTTTAAGTGAGACAAAGCTGAAGGGGGTAGGAGAGTTTCAGTGGGGAGAAATAAATGGGATTAGATCAGGGGTTTCAAATAGAGTTAGAGCTAAAGAAGGAGTGGCAATAATGTTGAATAATCAGTTATGGCAGGTAAAGAAGGAATATAAATGTATAAATTCAAGGATTATGTGGAGTAAAATAAAGGTTGGATGTGAAAAGTGGGTTATAGTAAGTGTTTATGCACCTGGAGAAGAGAGAAGTGTAGAGGAGAGAGAGAGATTTTGGGAAATGTTGAGTGAGTGTGTGGGGAGTTTTGAACCAAGTGAGAGTAATTGTGGTTGGGGATCTTAATGCTAAAGTGGGTAAAATGTTGTGGAGGGAGTAGAGGAAATTTGGGGTGCCAGGGTAAATGTAAATGGGGAACTATTAATTGAGCTATGTGTAGAAAGAGGTTTGGTAATAAGTAATACATATTTTATGAAAAAGAGGATAAATAAATATACAAGGTATGATATAGCACGTAAGGAAAGTAGTTTGTTGGATTATGTATTGGTGGATAAAAGGTTGATGAGTAGGCTTCAGGATGTACATGTTTATAGAGGGGCAACAGATATATCAGATCATTATTTGGTTGTAGCTACAGTTAGAGTAAAAGGTAGATGGGACAAAAGAAAATGGCAACAGCAAGTAAGAGAGAGGTAAAAGTGTATAAACTAAGGGAGGAGGAAGTTAGGGTGAGATATAAGCAACTATTGGCAGAAAGGTGGGCTAGTGCAAGTAGGAGTAGTGGGGGTTGAAGAGAGTTGGGATAGTTTTAAAATGCAGTATTAGAATGTGGGGCAGAAGTTTTTGGCTATAGGAGGGTGGGTGCAGGAGGAAAGAGGAGTGAGTGGTGGAATGAAGAAGTAAAGGGTGTGATAAAAGAGAAAAAGGTAGCTTATGAGAGGTTTTACAAAACAGAAGTGTTAATAGAAGAGCAGAGTATATGGAGAGTAAAAGAAAGGTGAAGAGAGTGGTGAGAGGTGCAAAAGAAGAGCGGATGAAAGAATGGGAGAGGCTCTGTCAAGAAATTTTTGCTGAAAACAAGAAAAATTTTGGAGGAGATAAACAAGGTAAGAAAGCCTAGGGAACGAATGGATTTGTCAGTTAAAAACAGAGTAGGGAGTTAGTAGATGGGGAGCTGGAGGTATTGGGTAGATGGCGGGAATATTTTGAGGAACTTTTAAATGTCGATGAAAAAAGGGAGGCGGTAATTTTATGTACTGGCCAGGGAGGTACAACATCGTTTAGGAGTGAAGAAGAGCAGGATGTGAGTGTGGGGAGGTGCGGAGGCATTACGTAGAATGAAAGGGGGTAAAGCAGCTGGAATTGACGAATCATGACAGAAATGTTAAAAGCAAGGGGGGATATAGTGCTGGAGTGGTTGGTATTTTTGTTTAATAAATGTATGAAAGAGGAAGGTACCTAGGGGTTGGCGAGAGCATGTATAGTTCCTTTATATAAAGGGAAGGGGATAAAAAGAGTGTAAAAAATTATAGGTGAATAAGTTTACTGAGTATACCAGGTAAAGTGTATGGCAGGGTTATTATTGAAAGAATTAGAGGTAAGACAGAGAGTAGGATTGCAGATGAGCAAGGAGGCTTTAGAGTGGGTAGGGGATTTTAGATCAAGTGTTTACAGTGAAGTATATATGTGAACAGTATTTAGATAAAGGTAGAGAAGTTTTTATTGCATTTATGGATTTAGAAAAGGCATATGATAGAGTGGATAATGGGCAATGTGTAAATGTTGCAAGTGTATGGAATAGGTAGTGTTACTGAAGGCTGTAAAGAGTTTTTATGAGGATAGTGAGGCTCAGGTTAGGGTGTGTAGGAGAGAGGAGATTACTTCCGGTAAAAGTAGGTCTTAGACAGGGATGTGTAATGTCACCATGGTTGTTTAATATATTTATAGATGGGGTTGTAAAAGAAGTAAATGCTAGGGTGTTCTACCTGGGGTCTACCTGAGAGAATTCCAGGGGTCAACGCCCCGCGCCCGGTCCGTGACCAGGCCTCTTGTTGGACCAGAGCCTGATCAACCAGGCTGTTACTGCTGGCCGCACGCAGTCCAACGTACGAACCACAGCCCGGCTGATCAGGTACCGACTAGGTGCCTGTCCAGTGCCTGCTTGAAGACAGCCAGGGGCTTGCTTTGGGAATCCCCTGATGTATGCTGGGAGGCAGTTGAACAATCTTGGGCCCTCACACTTATTGTGTTGTCCCTCAACGTGCTAGTGGCACCCTGCTCTTCATTGGGGAATGTTACATCGCCTGCCGAGTCTTTTGCTTTGTGGAGTGATTTTTGTGTGCAAGTTTGGTACTAAGCCCAGAATTTTCCATGTGTATATAATAATGTAT